>JAJOZX010004270.1:0-147500 GCA_023014485.1 Bathynomus jamesi
CCCCCCCCCCCCCCCCCCCCCCCCCCCCCCAAAAAAAATAAATGCACTTGCTGAATTTTTTATTTATTATAAAAACCCTCACGATTATCAAGTTTGATTTAAAATTAGTAAATATGTAGATTGTAGACTAAAATATGACATTTTGTTGTACTGTTATGTTAAATTCTCAGCATGCGGCCTAATAGGGTCTTGGTTAAATGAAATGCGGCCTTCCAATGAAAAAAGGTTCCCCACCCCTGGTCTAGCCTGAGCGCTGTGCCAGTTTCTGGCTCGCTTCACTCATTATTATTATTATTATTAGATTTGGTTATAGGATAGTTTTGTTATTCTCAACCATGTTTGTATAATTTTAATGGTGTTGGATTTAGGGGAAATAAAGATATGATAATCAGTCAGGAGGGCCAGAAATTGGCACAGTGCCCAGGCCAACTAATGCGACCCATTGCACTAACCCACTGCAGTAACCGAAATAAAAGTATACTATTTCAAATATATTGCAACTTTTCAATTTGGTGTGTGTGTGTGTGTGTGTTTGTGTGTGTGTGTGTGTGTGTGTGTGTGTGTGTGTGTGTGTGGCCAATAATGAGGTTTTGATGTTATTCCCCCTCTTTCGTAACGGCAAAGGTCATGTGACGAAGGAGACCTACAACTTTTACGAGGGATCACAACGACGGTCGCCACATCATTTGAATGCAAACGACGGTTCCCCATCCAACTAATGAACAGACCAAACGTCGTTTTATTTCGCTGATCTGACTGAAAGCGGTGTTGCGATGTAACTACGGTGATGTAACCATGAATGGTTTTAGAGAAAGCTGAACAAATTTTAGTTTATCTCCAAAGAATGGAAAATCGATCTAACCCGCAAACGAATATTGCTGATATACGTATAGACCAATATATGTAAAGGTAAAAAGCAACAGCCAGGAAGCTCATTTCCCCACAATTTGGAGGGTGAATGTCCCCCATGAGTTACCTTCAGCCCGACAATGCGGAAGCGAACTAGATCTTCAACACAGAGTCCGCCACCGTAACCAGTGACCTTTCGGGCGCCTACACCAATATAGACCCTGTTCATATGAACGGCTCTCCGACCTACCGATCGAATTTTGTACATTTTTCACTGAGTGGGGGATTGGGGGCTTGAAAAATGTTCAGGATCGACTTATTCAACCGCTCTGCAGCATCCCGCCTCATTTGAGAGATTTTTATGGTACCCATTCATCTACCAACCAAAGAAAGGATAATAAACAGTTGGGTGGGCTGTGAACCGCCTGTTCACAGCTGGAATCGAAACGGGGGTCAATGAATTCATGGTCATCGATGCTAACAACTACACCACCAAGACTTATATATATATATATCTATATATATATATATATATATATATAAGCAAACAACCACAGGGAAAAGGAAACACAAAGTCCGAGCGCTTTCGTGATATATTCACATTATCAAGGAGGAACAGAAAATAGACAGAGATTACAAAGTAAATGAGTTAAATAGACAAGCAAAAAATTCACAATCGGCACCTCAAATTAAAGGCCTTAAAGCCCTTTAAAGATTTTTTCAATTGATAACATAATCTGTAGGCTGCTAAATTACTAAATATAAAAGAAGTATATAGATGAAATTAGACAAAAAAAAACAATACAAAGAACAAAAATTATTATAATGGTTATTAACACTAATATTTAATTAAAGCAGGCAATTAATTGGCAAGAATTTAATGAAAAAACAAATAGATAACGTAGATAACAAATAGATAACATAATCTGTAGGCTGCTAAATTACTAAATATAAAAGGACTATATAGATGAAATTAGACAAAACACCAGTACAGAAAACAAAAATTATTATAATGGTTATTAACACTAATATTTAATTAAAGCAGGAAATTAAGTGGCCAGAAATTAATGAAAACAAAGGGAATGGTGCCATTTTGTAATATTCTGTAAGACGATGGCACCATTCCATTTGTTTTCATTAATTTCTGGCCACTTAATTTCCTGCTTTAATTAAATATTAGTGTTAATAACCATTATAATAATTTTTGTTTTCTGTACTGTTGTTTTGTCTAATTTCATCTATATAGTCCTTTTATATTTAGTAATTTAGCAGCCTACAGATTATGTTATCTATTTGTTATCTACGTTATCTATTTGTTTTTCATTAAATTCTTGCCAATTAATTGCCTGCTTTAATTAAATATAGTGTTAATAACCATTATAATAATTTTTGTTCTTGTATTGTTTTTTTTGTCTAATTTCATCTATATACTTCTTTTATATTTAGTAATTTAGCAGCCTACAGATTATGTTATCAATTGAAAAAATCTTTAAAGGGCTTTAAGGCCTTTAATTTGAGGTGCCGATTGTGAATTTTTTGCTTGTCTATTTAACTCATTTACTTTGTAATCTCTGTCTATTTTCTGTTCCTCCTTGATAATGTGAATATATCACGAAAGCGCTCGGACTTTGTGTTTCCTTTTCCCTGTGGTTGTTTGCTTATTAATAAGATCACGTGTTATTTTGTGATTTTAGTGCATATATATATATATACATATAATATTTTCCGTTTCTTCGGTAATTCTTTTTAAGGGAATGAATATACACATCCTCTCTAAAGAAAGCAGTTAAAGGGTAGAGAAAAGACCATTATAGAATTTTATCACATTCATGTTGTTTATCACCTAACTTTAACCAGTTTAGGTTAGGTCCTCGATATGTATACATATTGCACATAAAATTCCTTCTAAAGAATTTAACCCATCCATGTTTATTGTCAATCCTAACATTTAAACTAGTGTTCATTGTTTTCTTCTTCTTCTTCATTGGCTTGGCTGAATGAACGCATCTCGTACACCAACCAACCAACCAGCTTCCCTCTTTCTCTAAATAAACCTCTATTATCACAGGAATCACGACAAGCGAAGGAGTTTATTTTCATTCGGGTTTATGGGAGCTTTGTTTTGGATACACAAACTATGTTTTTTGATTTCTTATATCCCAGAATACTCTTGTTTACGTGTCTGATGAGCAGAGATTGTAAACTCACTTTCTATACAGGGTGTCCCATAAGTCCAGTCTCATAGGAAAATTTATTTTAAATTAAATTTACAGAAGTATTACATTGGAACTAAAACAAATGTTCAAACTGATGTCTTGTTTGGGGCCTTTTTATTTGTTGCAGGTAGAATAACACGCAATGGTTAATATGAAAGTGAGTTACACTCGTGAGGAAAAGGCATGCAACAAAAAAAGAGGGCCCAAAACAAGACATCAATTTGAACATTTGTTTTAGTTCTAATATATTTCTTTTGTAAATTTAATTTAAAATAAATTTTCCTCTGAGACGGGACTTATGGGGCACCCTGTATATATTTTACTTTCTTTGTTTATTATAAATAATAATAATAATAATCTGGGATCACCTGAAGATCAGGGCCCCCAGCCTTCTTTAGTTAGCTTCATAAGGCCAACTAACGAAAATATCACGACCTAACCTAACCAATCGTCAAGGGCGTACAGTTGACCTAACGATTGGTTAGGTTAGGGCGTGATATTTTCGTTAGTTAGCCTTATAAGGCTAACTAAAGAATGCTGGGGGCCCTGATCTTCAGGTGATCCAAAATCTGAAAATTGAGAAATCAAAGGTAAGGACAAACTTTAAGTATTAATTAATGAAAAAATGTAACACTCAATATACAGGGTGTACATAAAGTCAGGATCTATTTTTGTGAAGCACTTGGAAATTATATGGAATTCAATCATAAAATGATAAAGTGGTAACATTTATAAAATAATTAAGAGTAAGATTCGACGTGACGCCCATCAGTATCCCTGCACAGCTCGAATCGTTCCGCAGCATTTCTAAACACATTCTGGAGCATTTGCGGGGTTATGTTATCTGCAGCAGTTCGTATACGTGTACGTAAGTTTTCAAGACTCGTAATCTTCGTCTGATAGACGTGCGATTTGATAAAGCCCCATGCAAAGAAATCTAAAGGGATTAAATCTGGTGATCTCGCTGGCCAAGGTCAGTTGCTTCCGCGTCCGATCCAGCGATTTGGAAAACGTCCATTTAGATAATCCTGAACAATTTTGGCATAGTGACAAGGAGCACCATCATGTTGATAGACGATGGTACTAACAATCCTATCCCCAATCAGCTGAGGTTCAAGGAATTGCTGCAACATGTCCAGATAAATAAGCCCCGTAACTGTAGCTTCAGCAAAGAAAAATGGACCATAAACCTTAGATTTTGTTAAACCCATCCACACATTAACTTTAGGTGAGTCTCTTTCCCAATTTTGGACGAAATCATTCGGTCTTTCATCTGCCCAAATTCGACAGTTATGGCGATTTACTTTTCCACACGTATGGAAAGTGGCTTCATCACTAAAGAGAATGTTGTCCATTAAATTATCACTCCAGATTTGTTCTACGAGATCAGCACACACAGCACTTCGTCGAGGGAAATCTTCCTCATGTAAATCATGTAAAACCTGCAAATGATGGCTTTTTTTCTGCAAATTAACTTTCAGAATTTTGTGCACAGATGACGTCGGGAGGCCGAGTCTGTGTGATGCAGCACGAACGGACGTACGTGGCTCCTCAGTGATAATTCCGCGTACTGCATTCACGGTAAGATCTGACATACACGGTCGTCCTGATCTTGCTTCATCATTTACAAATCCCGTTCGTTTAAATTTGTTCACCAATTTTCGTATTGTCTTGTCTATTGGCCTCGGCTTATGAAATATCCTTCTAAACTTCTCTCTGATGTCATTGTATTTCTTTCCCTCGATTCGCCAAATTACTATTGCCACACGCTCTTCTGTATTCATTCTAAGGGCTTCTGAAAAGAAAAATAGAAAAAAATAATTATTTCACAAAAATAGATCCTGACTTTATGTGCACCCTGTATTTAACTTATTTTTTTATATGATTCTATTTGGGATTTAACTTCCTACGTAATGGTAGGCAAAGGTCTTGTAACGGAGGGGACCTACAGCTTTATGTGGGATCCGAACAATATAAGAGTTACTACTTCATCTAAAATTCTAAAAGCGTAGGACGGTCATCCATCCGGCTACTGAACAGATCTAACGCCGTTTAACCTCAATGATCTAACGGGAAGAGATCTAACACGTGTTGCGATGTGACCACAATGCGTATAGCCCTTATGTTTATAGAGAGGGTTGACAAAAGTAAATAGATACAACGATGATTACTTTCAAGAACAAATGGCAAACCTCATCAATGTAACACCAGAACGTGTGCCAGTTTTGAATAATGCCAAGAAGAAAGCGAGACGATTCTAAATATATACATTTAATAAATATAATACTATTATTTACTGACTTTTATTATCAAATCAAAAACTATGGAAAAAAACAAAAAACAAAAGTGTCTATTTATTTCTGTCAACCTTCTATATTATTTGATTGATTTTACGTATACCGTACGTTAAATTTCCTTATCACCCACTGCATATGTTTCGTTTAAAAAACAAATCTGTTTTTTTGCAGAAAATTAAAGTCCTTTCTATTAATTAAAGGTTTTTTTTTCCTTTTAATTCTTTCTCTAAAGTTTGAATTTTAATTTAAACAATATTAATTTAACATTTTGCAAACTTTTTGCCCATAACAGTTTTTAGTTTCATAATACGCTTTGATTTGAGACTGCAAAGATATGGAAAGAAGCTCAACGATGATATAAAATCTATAGACAATATAAAAAAATTCATAATTGGTTGAAAAAAAACTCAGAATATTCCGCTTTTTGTGCTTAATAATATAATAATAATAATAATAATAATAAGTGAAGAGGGCCATAAACTGACACCACAGCGCTCAGGCTAGCTACTGCGTTATTATGACCAGCATCATCGCTTCACTTCGGTTATATAGTCAAGTGGCTTAGTGCTATAAAATGATGATATCGTTACAAGAGTGACAAAAGCATCAAATTTTTACAGTGAGTTTGTATGGGTATATGGATGAAAAAAATCCCATGCTCCAAAAAATCTGTCCATATTAAGGGTGTAAAATCCAAGATGGCCACCGTGGACCCGTCAAAATCTGTAAATCGTCTTATTTTAACCACTAGACCAGATAAAAGCATGGATGAAAGGTCTTTTTATAGTTTTTCTGGTACAAGGAATCCAATAAAATCATTATTTTTTAAATAAATTTTGAAGAAAAAAGGATTGAGGCTGTAACTGATTTAATACAGCTCAATATAGTTGTATTTTCGATACATTTCTTATATAATAGTCTAGGCATATAAGCCTTGTCATGACATATAATATCTTGTGATAAGTACATGTAAATGTGATTTATATGTTTAAGAGTGACGATTTCCATTTGCTTATTTATTCATTCATTCATTTATTTATTTATTTATTTAAACAAGTACAAGGAAGCTGTAAACACTGCACGCATAAGCACAGAAAACACTGCACGCATGGATGTAGCTAAGGCATTTTCTACTTGAATGACACGTTCATATGAACAACTGATTCCTATGCTTCATGGAGAATAAAGCGTCTTGGCATCGAACATGTCATCAGAAGTTCAACAAATCAAAATTAGAAAGAGAGAAAACGAGAAAGAGAAAGCAATCACAAGATGAGGAGGCAGGGTCTTCAAGTGGTGTGCGACATACCAAACGCCAGTCAACTGAGAACAGTACAAGGATCTGTATCTTTTGTGAAGATGGCGGCCCTATTCTGCACGAGTTTGCCACTTTTGAAGCTGATAATCACATTCGGTCAATGGCAAAAGAAATGCAAGATACCAAATTACTTTCAAAAGTATTATGTGGTGATTTGATAGCAAATGAAGCCAAGTATCACCTGGCTTGTTTGACCAAATACAGAAATCGTTACCGATCCTTCCAAAGTCAAAACAATCCATCGCAAAGAGCTGCAGCAGCAAAAGTCAAAATGGCCAAAGCAAGGGCATTCCTCGAGCTTGTGACATACATGGAGAAATCAGCAGTGGAAGGAACCTTTCTGTTCAAGCTGTCCAAGATTCATGGCATGTATGAGAAACGCCTCAAGGACTTTGGTCTTGACATTTCCTTCAACAAAACACGCTTGAAAAACAAATACTCAATCACTTCAGAGACTCTGGACTACAGGAGCAAATGGATAGCAAAAGTACAATTCTTGCATTTCCAGAAGGCATTCAACATTTGCTCAAAGATGCTTTCCTCTTTTACGATTATGAGGATGAAGCAAAATTGTTTGCAAAAGTTGCTAAAATATGCAGAGAAGAAATCTTTAAGGAGAGTGTAAAATTTTCAGGCAGTTTTGAGCCTGGATGCCAGGAAGCAATTGTACCCAGTACACGACTACTGCTCTCAATGATTCTATATGGCCCAAACTTGTTAGCGTCAGTGGATGATTCACAAGCCTGTCTAACATTGGCACAGCTAATTGTCCACAACTGCAAGAAAAGAGTAGACATCAATACCGAACACCAACGTCACACACTTGACCGCGAGCCTCCATTGCCATTGTACATTGGTATGATTCTGCACACCCAAACTCGCAGCAAAAAACTGGTGGACCAGATGGCAAAACTAGGAATCAGTTGTTCATATGAACGTGTCATTCAAGTAGAAAATGCCTTAGCTACGTCCATGCGTGCAGTGTTTACAGCTTCCTTGTACTTGTTTAAATAAATAAATAAATAAATGAATGAATGACTAAATAAATAAATGGAAATCGTCACTCTTGAACATATAAATCACAGTTACATGTACTTATCACAAGATATTTTATGTCATGACAAGGCTTATATGCCTAAACTATTATATAAGAAATGTATCGAAAATACAACTATCTGAAGCTGTATTAAATCAGTTACAGCCTCAATCCTGTTTTCTTGAAAATTTATTACAAAAATAATGATTTTATTGGATTCTTTGTACCAGAAAAACTATAAAAAGACCTTTCATCCATGCTTTTATCTGGTCTAGTGGTTAAAATAAGTCGATTTACAGATTTTGACGGGTCCACGGTGGCCATCTTGGATTTTACACCGTTAATATGAACATATTTTTTGGAGCATGGGATTTTTTTCAGCCATATACCCATACAAACTCACTGTAAAAATTTGGTGCTTTTGTCACTCTTGTAACGATTTTTTCGCTAAGCTACCTGACTAATAGGGAAATGGTGTTACCTACCGAGCTACGGACGCTGGCTTTTTAATGTTTAGGTGCCCCGAATATATATAATCATTGTATGCCAGTCGAACTGGTCATTTAGATTATCTTTAGGAGTATATTGTTGTCTAATTGCGCTCTTGGCACCTAGTGTAAAGTACATCTGTTATATTTCTAATACATATATATATATATATATATATAATTTCAGGCATGGGGACAAGGCCTGGCCTCAGGCCTCGAGGCCGAGGCCGAGGACATACATTTTTCAAAGGCGCCGAGGCCTTTTTAGAGGAAGCCTCACGAGGCCTTAAGATTGTTAGGCTGAAGGTATTTGCACCCAGAGGTGTGATATTTGGATGCAATAACGAATACGGTATTTGCACCTCTGGGTGCAGATACTCACTTCGAAATCTTTTACGAATAAGCTCCTCCATGCTTTGGGAAAGCTCAACAATCTAGCCTAGCCTAGGCCTAAAGCTCTTCCAAAGGTCGTAGCCTCACACTAGCCTGTATCTCTTCTTTTTTTGAAATCCATAAGGAAAAGCAAGATTGTACTCAAAATTAATAAACAAAGACATAGATCACTTCACTTACCTAATAAAAGGGAATTATTAAGCATTAAGCACGTTCATCTATCACACGCGGCCACACCACAACACCGCCACGCTGTGTGTTTACACTTGCGGGGGTCACACAGTCAGACACAGTTGCCCGAACAAGATTTCCTGGGCACCATACATTAGCTCAATAACTTTTTATTTCTCATTTTATGCAGTTCTTATTTCTCATTTTAATATACTCGCAATATTTCAAGTATTTGTGATAATATGGAAAGTTATGGTGTGAAGATGATCTAAAAAAAATATTTCAAGATTGTACTAACTCATTGAGTGTTGATCGTATAATTTCTGAATGGCTACAATTATTAGCGACTCTAGCGAGCATTACAAACAGAGCTACATTTGGAGATGCCTTATTTTTTTTAAGTTTTGCATTTTTATGTATCTTGACAATAAGAAATTGTAGTCTTAAAGTCTACCAAAGATCATTAATGTAATTGTAGCTTGTACTGTATGTGAAAGATGTTTCTGATGTACGGTAGGCCTATAGGTATGAAGTTTATATCATACCATTACTATATAATTATATATACGATAATAATATAATAACGATAATATTAAGAATATAGTTGCACCTGATATTTCAACATGTTAAATATGTAATTTGATTCAAGAGTATATTTGCACCTGATATTATCCATTATCAGACATTTTTAAAGTTATATGTATATACTTCATATTATTAAAGTAAATGAAAAAGACCCAAAAAATTATTTGCAAACAATATAACAACTTACATCTCAGTTATAATGCCGATATTAGCAAAAGTATTGTTTCCATCCGATATTATACAGGGTGTACACAAATTATCTTTACAACTTCTCTCTCAAATAAAAATATTAGGAAACGAGGTACACATATCGTTTTAGCGCCATCTGTGAGAGAAAGTAATAAAGTTTAACCTCAAATACATTCAACATGGGCACCATTTGTCATACGTAAGACGTCCAAACGGTATTCTATCTCCATCCATGTACGCTGCAACAGCAGCAGCAATTCTGGTCTTTAAATCGTCGATGTTGGCCACTGGAGTTGTATACACGCAGTCTTTTACATAACCCCATATAAAAAAGTCACAGGGTATTTATGTGTGGTGATCTGGCCGGCCAAGAGATGGGTCCCCCACGGCCAATCCACCGATTTTGAAAATGCATTTTAAAGGAATTTCGTACCAATTTCGTAATCTGTGTACACCCTGTAAAATAATCTGACATCTGACAACTACCACGTGAAACTTTATTACTTTCTCTCACAGATGGCGCAAAAACGGTATGTGTACCTCGTTTCTTAATATTTTTATTTGAGAGAGAAATGTGAAGATAATTTGTGTACACCCTGTATATTCATTTCAAATCATATTATTTAGAAGTTTATATTTTACAATTTACGACGGGCGAAAAACAACATTATCGACGCTAGTAGCTAGTTATCAGTATACCAGGTGGTATTCTTCTCGAGTTTGGCCTATTTTTTGTTAGAGAAATAGATACAGTACAATAGTTTATACACATAAATAACACAAACACATTATATGAATTCAGTTCAACTGATGACCAACTAATAGATTGCTTTCCCACACTAGTTTTGCTACATTAAGTCAGTTGGTCTACTGCTGACTGACTGAATAATATTATATACCGCGACATATATAATATTTATGTACCTAACGTCACAGTGACTTGTCGCTAATCCGTTGGTCACCTAACTGAATAGTATTTATCAAAGACTGCCACCTGACTAGTCACCTGCTGTCTGAATAATATTTATCAAAGTGTGCTGCCACATACGGTCACCTGTCAGGTCATGGTCCTCACCTGAAGAATATCCACCCCGAGCGCGCCCACCAAAAGAATCTCCACCCCAATGCTACCAGGGGTTGAAAATTACAGAACAAAACAAATCAGGATTCTCTAAGGCCTCACGAAAGTCGCGAGGCCTTTCCACTTTTCAGCTGGCCTCGAGGCCGAGTCCTGCAAAATATGCCCGAGGACGGCCTCGAGGCCGAGGCCAGGCCGAGGCCCCATGTCTGATATGTGTGTGTGTCCGCCCGATAGGCCAAACATAGGGAAATCCATTTAAATTAAATGGCTAAGAAATATTCTAAATAAATAAAAAACGAGAATCAAAATGACGCCACTTCTGAATGCCTTTAGATTTTCCCTTTTCTCATGACACATAGGTTGATTAAACCAATCGTCGTAGCTCAATCGCGACGTTGCTGATGTATTATGTTACAAGTCATTCTCTAATCTTTCATAATTTGTTTTAAAATGTTGTGTCAAACCACAAGATTCCTTATCTGATTTAAGATTTTGTGTAAAATTATACCTTTCAGGAAAGAACCCTCTTCGAGAGAAGAGGCAATCCCTGTAAATGTAGCGATCTGGTTAGTCGATGATTCGTTAATAGGAAGGGAAACCCACCTTTAAGGTAGTCAGATTTGGTTAACGCCACCCAAAATTATTTTGATATAAAAGCTCTTACACAGTTGAATTGTTGGGGGATAATCTTGTAAAATTATTGGGGTTGACACGTTCCTGTCCTGCACATAATTTTAAATCTGTCGTGTGATATTTTGCTATAGTCGCTTGAACTAAGCTAAGTGTTTTGTTGTGTAACTTCGAAATTTTGACTAAGCTTGTTTGAACGCCAATTCTTTTTTCCCCAAATTTATGCAAGGAATTTTGTGACACCTTATTGATTAATTTCTTTATTTTCAAATTGAAATAATACTTTGGTCCGTTCTAAACCTTTGTGAATTAAACATCTGTGAATATTTGTGAATTAAACCTGAAACTGAAAGATATTTTCTTTGTAGTAAATAAAAAGTATTGCTTGGAACTAAAATCGTCTAAATTACCTTCTCTTAATTATTTGAACGTACTTTGTTGTTAAACATGAAAGATGAACGCGGAGTATAAATGTCATCAATGCTCTAAAAGAGTCTAAATGAAGATCTACAGGAATTCATACTTTGAGGTGCAATTACTGATCAAGATTGTACTCAAAATGAAGAAGGGTAAGTAATACCTCAATAGTACAGTGATTAAGTGAGTGTAAATTGAGAAATTATACCGATTTAGTGAGACAGACTGAAAGGGGCATTAGTAAAGGAGAAACACTAAGTGTGGTACACATTTCCACCATGGGGAAAAGAAACTTTGATTAAAAATAACCGTTGCTCATAACAGAGAAAATTAACCACTACAGTCCCCGGGGTACCTGGCTCCCTTGGCGCTAGGATATATATTATATATATATATATATATATATATATATATATATATATATATGCAGGAAGGAGGGGTCATGGGAAAACGCCCGTAAAAATGCCCCTCCCCACGTAGAAGGGAAAGGAGAGAGTCGAAATCAAGGTCTCCGAGGCTGTTAAAAACTATACCATTTTTTTAATATTTTGAAAAGAATGTGTAGTGTGTAAGATGCATGTATGTGTAGTGAGGAATAGAGGGAGAAGTGTGTGTTTGAGAGTATACTTGACTGCTCACAAGTTAGATGAGACACGGAAAAAGATCAGCTAAGGAGGACAGTGACAGGAGAAACAGGAGTTTGAGCACTCCCTCTCTCCTGCCTAACGTCCCTCCCCGGAGTACTTCCCTGGTTGATTGGTGTCTGCAATCTCCTCCATTTATATCCATAAATATACTGTACATACACATATAAATACACATATAAACATATATAATGGAAATACAGTAGAACTACAATTATTAATTGACAACTTATTAGAGACCTAGGGAGAGATGCAGGTTGGCCGCTGGAGCCATAGGCTCTAACGGACAATCTCGTTACGCGGTTTTTTAATGAGTGGAGGTATGTATCTGTTTATTTAAAATATAGTTTCATGATTTAAATTTGTTTGCTAACTTAAGTTTTCTCTCTGTGATATATTGTAGAAACATATATTCACGCTCGCATTTCCCCCGTTATTATTTCTTTACTAATTAAATAAACTATTTAAATAGAAAACCGTCGTTATTCCCAAATTCCTTTCTTCGTTCAAAATGTCCCCACATTTTGTATACAGAGATTAGATGGCAATGTCGGCTGAAATGGAATGCATAATTGCATTCAACTAGCCATAACGTTGTAACCTCCTGGAACAAGATTTGTTTGTTTCGTGCAATTAAAGCAGTAGAGTCCGTTATATAGTTTATAGTCTCTAAAACTCTATATACTCTACAATATACATTATATTTATACAATATCAATATACGTATCCAAAATCTGCGATATTATACGCGCTTACAGAAGTTGTGTTGTATTGAAAAGTTATTGGCGATTCAAGAGAAATAGTTTCATATAATGGGGTAATAATTACAGGCAAACTGCTGTCGCCTCCTGCTTCTCGAAACTAGTAGAAAAACTCTTGTTACACCGATTAAATGATTACTTATGGACATCTAATCAGTTTGGTTTTAAAAGGTCCCACTCAACTGACCTGTGTATCTATGTACTTAGGGAAATTATATCTAAATACACTGACAGTAATTCAACTATTTAGAGCTGTTTCCTAGATATAAGTAAGGCATATGATAAAGTGCACCACAATATTTTATTTAAAAAACTAGAAGATAGGAAAGTTCCCATGTACATAATAAACCCAATTTTTTACTGTTAAGTGGGGCAATGTACTATCCGAATGTTTTGGCTCCTCTTGCGGAATGAAGCAAGGCTCATTGCTTCTCCTATGCTATTCAATGTGTATATTGACGGATTAATTGCTTCACTTAATGAGGCAACAGTGAGATGTTGTATAGGTAACACAAGGATAAATAACTTCGTTTATGCCGATGATATGGTGTTAATAAGTCCCTCTGTTAAAGGTCTGGATCGGTTACTAAAAGTCTGCGCAGTGTATTCGCAGAAACATGATATTGTTTTTAATGTTACAAAAACTAAGGTTATGCAATTCCAGCTGATATTAGGTTTAAAATGAAAGGTGAAGCAATTGAGAAAGTACAAGAGTTTAGGTATTTGGGTCAAACTATCACCAGCTCCTTCATGACTCAGATATAAGAAAACAATCTCGAAGCATTTGTGCTAAAGCGAATATGACTATAAGGAACTTCCGGTTCTGTACAAGTGAAGCTAAAGACACTCTCTTTCGTACTTTCTGCAGTAATATATACGGACAGCAACTCTGGGTGAATTGTAAAAAAAGGTTCTGGCAGAACCCTAAATTTGCTGTACAACAGATTTTTTAGACTCCTACATAAATTACCCCCGAGATGCTCAGCTTCGCAAATGTTTGCTGCCCGCAATGTCCAGAGCTTTCCGGAGGTAACAAGACGTGCTGAACACAGTCTAATGCAAAGAATTAAAAAATCAACCAACCCGATTATCCAAGCTATCCATGAGTCCTGCCGTTTGTCTTCTAAGCTATGGAATTCATGGTACGAAAACGTCTTTCTGTAGCTCCACTTAACTTTGACATTACTGTACTATTTCTCATTAATTGTAGCCCTATATATTTCTATCCTTTGTAAGTGAATTGTCATTGTATTATTAATATTTGTCACATGGACTATAGTCTGCCAATAAACCTTTCATCTTCATTTTCATTCATTCATAAGTTATCTAAATTACAATTTCAAATATGTAACACACAAAACTGTACAGTACATTAATTAATGAACAATAAGAACTATAAGAATTCTTTAAGTTCAAAACTCAATTTATTCTCATGTAATAATTGCTTTATTGCTTTAGTATTAATTAGTATTGGAGCATACATACATACATATGTATACATATATATATATATATATGTATGTATACAGTGTGTGTATATATATATATATATATATATATATATATATATATATATATATGGGAATGAACTCAGAATGGTCCCCTGAGTTTTTTATGATACACACAGACAGTGCATGGAACAAGGAACTCTTCTGGGATAATTAAATCCACTATAGTCCGAATAAGTAATGGTAAATGACAAATACCATAGTTTTTCTTTTTCATGATGCTAGCCCGACGTGGGCAACGGGTCACTCGCAAAGAGGTCCCATAAATATAGCTTCCCTCACCAGCTATCTGCAAAGCAGACAGGATCCAGCTTTGGGACATGGATCTAGGGTTAAAGCACCTAGCCATGCTACATTTAGAACCTCAATATAAGCAAAAGACTCGCTGCCTTCACGTCAGATTGAATGCATCAAAGAAAAAGAAAAAGGGGTAACTATTATATTTTTAGCCAAAAACCAAAACTTAAACCTCAACTGGCAGAATTGAGCGTCCACTTTTCAAGGCACATAACATGTCCGTTTCAAGATGGCATGGCTAGGTGCTTTAACCCTAGATCCATGTCCCAAAGCTGGATCCTGTCTGCTTTGCAGATAGCTGGTGAGGGAAGCTATATTTATGGGACCTCTTTGCGAGTGACCCGTTGCCCACGTCGGGCTAGCATCATGAAAAAGAAAAACTATGGTATTTGTCATTTACCATTACTTATTCGGACTATAGTGGATTTAATTATCCCAGAAGAGTTCCTTGTTCCATGCACTGTCTGTGTGTATCATATATATATATATATATATATATATATATATATATATATATATATAATGACTCAGAATGGTCCCCTGAGAACTTTTGTGTTACACATAAACATGCATGGATTTTCCCAGAAGATTTCCTCGTTCCATGCACGGTCTGTGTGTAACATATACTGTGTATATATATATATATATAAACTTATATGAAACTATTGAGGGGACGACAAGCTTGACTTTCGTGAAATGACGAATCATCGCACGGAACATTTGAAAGGTTGAAAGTAGGGATGGAAAATAACCGAAAAGTTTAAAACCGGTTTTCACCGTAATTATATTCTTAAAGCCGGTTTTTACCGGTTTTCACCGATGGTATTCTGTATACTTTTTAGGGAGGTAAATGATCAAAATATTAAACAGAAATAAGGTTTTAATTGATTCAATCAAGTATGTGTAACATTTGAATTTAAAAGTTTATTATCGAACTTGATTTTTGAAATAACACTTGAGAAAACAAAGAGCATTAAGTGTCTGATCTGACATTCTTGATCGAATCTTTGTGACGAATAAACCAGCAGCTGAAAACACTCTCTCGAACTCTACGCTGGTGGCTTTTATTGCAAGCAACGCCTCGTACATTCGATCCAAATTTTCGCTTCTATTCAAAGTAGCTTCAAAATATTTGAATTCATTGTTTACGTCAAAGGTCTCAGAAGAATCTTTCTTGGGTTTCATTTTCAGTTTGTTCATCTCACACATGTACTCGTTCATAACTTGATCGTCATCATTTACTTCACGACCTGAGCTGCATTGTGAATCTTCGAGTTTCGAAGCAATTGATTGGACTTGGTCGTCTCTTTATGAAATCTGGCAAGCTTCTGGAAAAAGCCTCTTAAATGTATGATCCGCATACTTCTTAAGTGCTTGTCTTGAAGGAAAGAGGAACGGTGCTGATGATTCATTTTTCAAGACCTCGGTATTGTGGAGAAAACTCAGCAAGGCGACAGCTTCTTTTTGTCTTCTCGATGAGTAGCGATCAGTGAGACACTGACGTAGCTCAAAAGCTAAAGGATTGTTTTTGCTTTCAAATTTATCCAAAATGAACTTCATGGAAGATTCAGCTTTGAGCAAATTTGCATCTTCGGAACAGAGTCCCTTCAAAACAATTTCCAGTGGACGAAGCTTGTCAAAGAGGCTCTTAGATAGGCTGACCATACGTACCGTTTTGAACGGGACAGTACCGTTTTTTTAATATTTCCTGGCCGTCCCGTCGTTTTAATAAAAATGTCAATTTTGTCCCGGTTTATGTACTTACTTTTTCATGAATACAGAATATTACATAACCCCCGTCCCTTTTTTGCCATCCCAATGTCCCGTTTTTGTCTCAAGGAAATATGGTCAGCCTATCTTTAGAGCATTCCATTCTTCATCTGAAATCGTCTCTGTTGAGCGTATCACTCTGAGGGCCTTTGGAATGCAATTTTTGAGTTTCAAAAATCTTTCTATCATGATCAAAAGACTGTTCCACCGCGTTCTACAGTCAAGGATAAGCTTCATTTCCTTTCCATTAAATTTATCATGTATACCTGTCCCATTGACATTAGCCCGTCATCCATCTCAGGGCTAGCTCTCATTTTTCAAAGGAGACTTTCGAAATATGCGGCAGATTTTTCTCACCTTATTTATTACTTTTAAGTAATCTTCTCGAAGTTTTGGAAGAACAATTACGTCATCTATGTCGGACTCAAAAATTGTATCAGTGCATAAAATTTCACACTCATCTTCGCTTAACTCATGTGCAGAGTGTTCATCTTCTTCGATGGCTTCATCTTCAGGGGTAGGGTCACTTTCCCCTTCAACTGAATTTTCAGCAGTTTTTGTATACAAGATATCCGAAACCGCGAGATGTATAGCATGTGCAATGCATTGCTGGTGATCAGGTACTATTTCTCTTCCAAATTTGACCATTACTGAGGCACCGTCGGTGGTGCAACCCACGATATGCTTATCTAGGTCCAAGCCAAAGTCTTCCAATCTTTTTCTAACGATTGCAATAGTTTTGGTGCTATCGAGAGAACCATTTATTTTCATGAGACCAAGAGACCAATGTTGATTTTCATCATGAACATTAATATTAATATATCTTTGGTTTTGCAAAGATGTATACTCATCCATAGTTAGTGAATAGCGGATTCCTTGTCTCACCTGATTCTTGAAGTAGTTGACCAATTCATGTTTCTTTTTCTCATAAAAACTAAGCACCATTTTTCTGACACCATTATGGGAAGTTGGATGAGGCTTGTCGTATTTTATCTTCCTTAGGCTTTCTTGAATGAATTCACTTTTAGCAATTGATTGGAAACTCAGTCCATCTACACACGCAAGTTTCGAAATTTCCTCTTCTATGGACTTTTTTTCCACAAACTCTTCCAATGTTCTTTGTTTCTTCAATGGCTGATTAATCTGGTCGATGTTTATGCCATGAATATTTTTCATGTGGGATGATAAACTTGAAGTAGAACCTCCACAACACTTTAAAACTTTGTGACACGTCATACACTCTGCTTCTTTATTCTTACGAGTGAAATGATACCAAGCATTTGATTTCTTTGACATGATGGCGTATTAAATCTTAGAACCTTAACTGCTCAATGTGCAATCATCCACATAACATTCAAGACTGAAGCATCAATTATTTACACTTATAAACAAACAAAAAGCGATACGATGCAAAACGTAATTATTATGTTTTTAAACGTTTGGAAACGTTTGTTTCATAGAAAATGGACCAAAGTTATCGGAGACTTACGCAAAAATGTGAAAACCGGTTTTATCGTCGGTTTCGGTGATGATTAAAAATTTTCATAACTGGTTAAAAACCGGGTTCCATCTCTAGTTGAAACGTATATATATATATATATATATATATATATATATATATATATATGTATATATATTCATTATTCACTTATTATGTTTTGTTATTTTATGTTTTACATATTAATGTTTTGTTTATTTCCTGGGTTGTGTGCTGGGCGGCCGTGATGGGTCCTGGTGGCTTCTTACCGCCTGTTTTTATGTTCTTATTATCAAATAAAGTAACAAGCTTGAAAATTTTATTCGATATTCCTCATTTATTGATATTATTTGCGTAAAGTATTAAATTCTTAACTGTATGCCGAAAAACATGCTTCATTCAACTCCTCTTTAACAGGATAAATTTAAGATTTTCAATCTTCAGTTTAGCAACAAGAGTGGCCCCTCCACCCCCTCATATATTTCTGGCTACGCCACTGAGTAGAAAAGAGTACAAATTAAGACAACTAAGATAAATAAGTAAATAACAAAAATTAAATAATCACTAAAATAAAATTACTACAATTAATATGGTCATACTTAGCAGTATTCCTTAGAGTAGTCCTGAAACGTTAAATTTCGAGTTTACGTTAGTATAAGCATTGGTTTTAAGGTTTACTACGGCTAATAAATTTACGTTAATTAAAAGATAATAGTTTTCTTAGAATGATTATATATTAATTAATTTCTATAGAGACTCTTATAAAGTTTACGAAACTCCTTCCGATGTGTTAAGTGATATATTTCATCTTCAGAAATCCCCTCTTTCGTCCATGGAACAATGCTACCATCTCTGAATAGGTTAATAATAATAATAATAATAATAATATTTGGGATCGTTTAATCTCCTTGGTAACATCCAAGAAGATAATGTGATGGAAGGGCTCTACAATTTTTTCCTATATAGGATCCGAACCACCGTATTCCACCAAGCGAGACAGAGAGGATAACTTTCTCGGTGGAACTCTGAATGAGGAATGGTTATGGAAACAATAATATATCAAAGATTATGTTCTAATTATTACTAAGTTATCATAATTTATATAAATAAAGTAAATAAAAATTAACTGATGTTAATAATAATAAATATTATTATAATCTGTTACGTCGATTTTCGCCGGTGCCCGTAGATCAATGGTGATGCCGTTTCCCTACAAAGCGAAGGGAAGACACTGAGTTCGATGGTTCCATCTCCATGGTGCTGATTAATAATACTTTAGGAGTTGGCACAATAGACCGCATTAGTCTCGCCTAAATTTTGTACCAGTTTCTGGCCATCTTTGCTTAATTATTATTATTACATAGCTTTTCTTTTACGGTTCGTTCACTTAAGCGATATTCGAATTACCAACCATAGGTTTACCCAACGCTTTTAACTTATTTCGTGTGGTTTAATACATTAACTTAACAAGCAGCCATTATCTTTCTCGAATGAAATAGTAATCCAGACCCCAATAAAATATGAGGTCGCGCAATTCGGTGACCTTAAAAATATACCCATGGGAACAACTATTAAGATACTATAATCATATCTTCCATCGTCCGTCGCCTGATACTGTTATTTTTAATGAGAATAATCTTTTAACACTGTGAGATGAGAATTTACTGAAATAAGAATAATGTTCCCGTTTTCACTTAATGGAAATCGCCATCAGGTTTTAATGAACTGTCATTTTGCTCTTAATAAGCAAATAATGAACAAAAATTACACTGCTTTATCACAATTTTTTTATTTACTGATTCATATTGTCATTTACTCTCTCTCTCTCTCTCTCTCTCTCTCTCTATATATATATATATATATATATATATATATATATATCCATTCATGTAGCTATCTATCTCTTTATCTATTTACTATTTACTTATCTATTTATCCATCTATCGACAGAATGATTCGAAAATGTATACACACTTTTAAGACCTTGTTATTTTAATAAGTTCGCAAAAAGTGGGTATACATAACTTATTTTGGTGCTACTATAGCGTGCGGTCTACAAAGATATCGTTAGTCTACAAAAGAATTTGCGCTGAAGTGACCTGACCTGACTTGAATTTGTGCTGACCTGACCTGACTTGAAATTATGCTGACCTGAAATGACTTGACTTTATCTTTGGGGACGAATGTGAGGTCAAGGCGGACTATAAAAGGGTGGGGGGGTTACGGACAAAAACTCACTGGACAAAAACTCACCGGAAAAAACTCACCAGACAAATGTTTTTGCGAAATACATACACTCTAGTCTAGATCTTATCTTAAGATCTCAAGATTTTAGACTCATTGTAGATAATTACTCTTCATCTTTCAAATTGTTCATCTTTCAAATTGTTGTTTTTAACCAACCAACCAATATTAATTTTTCACCAAACCACCAATCTTTCGTTGTAAATTAATGCCCAGTTAGGTCAACTGAATGCCCGGTTAGGTCAATTGAATGCCAGGTTAGATCAATTAAATGCCCGGTTAGGTCAATTGAATACCCTGTTAGGTCAACTGTACGCCCTTGACGATTGGTTAGGTTGTCATGATATTTTCGTTATAAACACATTAATTATTTAAAGTGCTCTATCATATTTGTTTTTCATTTCTCCAAAAAAAGAAAGTTATTTTTGAAATCAGTGACCAAAACTACATTAGTATACCGATTTGGTTAAAAACAGAACAATTTTAAAGATGAAGAGTAATTATCTACAATAAGTCTAAAATCTTAAGATCTAGACTAGAGTGTATGTATTTCGCAAAAACATTTGTCGGGTGAGTTTTTGTCCTCTTTTGCATTTAAGTGGTGAGTTTTTTGTCCGGTGAGTTTTTGTCCAGTGAGTTTTTGTCCTGGATTCAAAAGGGGGAATCATGAAGACAAATATTATTTTTTTCACATAAATTTAAACTTAATACTTGGCTTAAACTCTTTAAACTTTCATGCATTACACATTTCATTGTTAGACAATTCATTAAACATTTCATTAGACATTGAGACAATTTAGATATTTCAAATGACTTACTGAACTGTCTAACGAAATGTTTAACTTGTGTGAAATGTCTAACAAAATGTTTAACTTATGTGAAATGTCGAACGAAATGTTTAACTTATGTGAAATGTCTAACGAAATGTTTAACTTATGTGAAATGTCTAACGCATTAGACATTTCAAAATTCACAAAATTGGGACACTGAAACGTCTAAAGAAACGCCTAATTCTATTTACAGTGTTCTCTAACTAATATAACAAATATTGTATTTTCCCTACAGAATACATGTCCATACAAAAACAGATCATTATTTTCTTTTCTTCTATCGAAGTCAAAAGTATTCCTATGAAGAAAAATATACAACTGATAACATTCTACACATATGTACGTATCTACGCAGACACATACAGCTCACAAGATATACGTACAGAAACATACAGTTAAAGAGTCTTTCGCTTGTCGCAGAGTAAAAAATATCAGAGATTTATTGTTCAAAGTATGCAAAAACAGGATTCCTTTTTTAATTACGCTGTTAAACACTGCATATAAATTCTTTTTCTGTAATTTAATTTGTCCAAATGACAATTAGAGAGCTGTTACATACCCTTTTTTGCATATATCTTTTTTCTTACCCTAAGAGAAAGATGAAAATTTATGAAGGTAATAAGGAAGTACACATTTCATGAACGAAAGGGAGAGAGAGAGAGAGAGAGAGAGAGAGAGAGAGACCCTAAGATCCACTCTAGACTAGCCCAAGAAGGAGGTAGAAAAGATAGAAATAATAAATGAAAGTAAAGAATAATGAAAACTTATACCATGCTTACACTTATAGATGCGTAAAGCTTTCACACAGAAATAGTAGTAATATTAATATATAGAACGGACAAGGTTCTCTACCCCCTTTGCCAGCCACTACTGACCGAAAATAGTGGTGAA
This sequence comes from Bathynomus jamesi, assembly GCA_023014485.1. Lineage (NCBI taxonomy): Eukaryota > Metazoa > Arthropoda > Malacostraca > Isopoda > Cirolanidae > Bathynomus > Bathynomus jamesi. The sequence continues at coordinate 22,093 of JAJOZX010004270.1, forward strand.
AAAAGATTTATAGGAAAGTACGAAAGCGTATAATGAAGAGAATAGTTTCAGAGTTAATTAACACCATGCGTACACTTTTCTCGTATACTCAGTTACGCATTAGAAGACAGCAAAAAAGAAAGGATAGCATGAATACTAAACCACTTAATCTAATCTAAACCTGATAGAGAGAGACGGAGACAGACAGACAGAGAGAGAGAGAGAGTTACAAGGAGTTACAAGGAAAAGAAGCACCTCAAAAGACCTTGCGGCCCATACCGAGGAGGTACCAATGGCAACGGGTGCCAGGGAAAATTTGTAAAAGTTTATTTTTCTTTCAACTATCCTAGCAGTAGCAGAAAACTGGATAGAAAAGTAGAAGGCTCTCTCCCCACCCTCCGCTCCCTCCCTGCCAGAGGCAGGTACGGAAAAAGGTTGAAGAAAATACCTTGACCCTGGAAAGTAGCCAAGGAAATTTTACAGGAAAGTGGAGAATATATAAATAGCTCTATATTTAGTTTGCTCACAGAGACACCGTGCAAGCGATCTCCTGCAGAGTTTTCTTATGTTTTAGTCTTAAACTATGAGAGTATTCAGTACTTTGTCTAGCCTATTTTTAAACACATTTACACTTTGACTGGAAACAACCTCTGAGGGAAGTTGGTTCCAGATTTTAACTATTTTATAGGTTAATAAATTTCCGCAGACTGAGGTCCTAAATGTCTTTACACACTCAAATAGTGTGCAAGATTTCGTCTACCCTTTTCTTGAACTGATCCACAAAGGAACTGTTCACAACTTCCGAAGGTAACCTGTTCCATGTGTCACAGATCTTATACGTAAAGTAATTCCCACACACACTAGTCCTAAACCGTTTCAATTCCAACTTCCAACCATTGTTGCGAGTTGGGTTATCATTTAAACTAAACATACTTCTAAAATCGACATCGTTGAACCCGCGTAAGAGCTTGAAAACCTCGATCAGTTGACCGCGCAGCCTCCGAGTTTCAAGCGAAAACAAGTTCAGGGCGCGTAACCGTCGATTATAGAGAGTTATAAGGTCAAGAGGAAGCCTCAAAGACCTTTCGGTCCACTCAGGGAGGTTTCTGTTATTAAAATGTTCATATTTAACGAGTCTAGCAGTAGTAAAAAGGTGGATATAAAAACATAAGGCTCTCTACCCACCTTCCGCCCCCTCCCTTCCAGAGGCGGGTACGGAAAAAGGTTGAAAATATACCTTGACCCTGGAATAATAACCAAGGAAATTTTACAAGAAAGAAAGAAAGAGGAGAATATACAAGCTAGCTCTACAATTACGCCATGTACACAGAGATCGTACACTAGCTCGTAGCCCAGCTGTATACACTAACCGATAATATACTTGTGTCGATCGCATATCAACCACTTGGTATCGTCACAAAAACCTCGAACGTATGGTTTTGATTTTATAAAAAATATACCGCTTCATTTACCGAGGTATCGGTCGAACAAAGCCTCCATAACCCATTTCAGGCTAGCCCCAAAAGGGTTAATAGAGAGAGGCAGAGGTTAAATTCTCCATATCTACACCCATCACGCCGGCAAAGTGATGAAATGCTTGTAAAGGAAACGGGTGGAAACAAGAATTAAGCACAGAAATCAGATTTTCCACACCATGCCCTCACCCGTCACGTGCATCCAGCCACCCAAGAGAAAGGAGAGAAAACAAAAGAAGTCGTGTCGGCAGAAAAACAATTCCACCTCACCTAATCCACGCCATGTTTTTTTTTTTTTGTGAAATTATGTTTCTACAAAATTTCTACAAAATATTTTTCTATTCTCTTCTTAACCATACTAACAAGGCATACACAAGTGTGTGAGCATGTTTTCTGTATTTCGATGTCTGTCATGTGCATGTCTTGTCAACTTTGAATGTCGACGAGTTTCAACTTAGGTCTCCGCCGTGAAAGATGTTTATGCGGCAAGTGATATACGAGAGTATAGAAAATTTCTTTCCGGCGAGGTATATCAGTGGGAGGTCCCTATATCTATTCCCGTGTATTTGTCCCTTATGGAGAATAAAAGCGTTTCGTGGGTGATCACCCGTTGTTGCTACGGCGAATTCAAGAGTCTCACACTTAGAGGTGTTTATGAGGCAAGTGATAAAAAAAATGAGTTGCTCGATAGCTGATCATGCTATGTGGGGCACGATGCAACCAGAGACGTCTCTCTAAAGTCGGGGGAGAATTACGTGCAAGAGGAAATGTTTAAAAAAACTCCCGCACGGTTAAGCTATAATAATATTTTCTTTAATTATATTATATGTGAGGACAGTCTTAATCCCTGAGTGTATTCAAAACTTTGTCCAGACCGTTTTTAAATATGTTTACACTTTGGCTTGAAACAACCTCCGAGGGATGTTGGTTCCAGATATTAGCTATTTTATAGAAGAAATTACCACAGATGAAGGTACTAAATGTTTTACAGTAAGTTCCAATTTAAAACCATTATTTTTGTCGGATCGGTATTAAATGAGATTAATTTCCTGTACATCCATTGAGCATCTTCAAAACTTGAATAAGCTGACCGCGCAACTTTTTGGTCTCTGAGGTAAACAGATTTAAGCGTTCTAGTCTTCGGTGGCAGTTTTGCAGTCTCAATGAATGGACCAATTTTGTGGCCCTTGCTTGTACCCTTTCCAACCTTTTTATATCTTTCCTAAGAAACGGAGACCAAAGCTGCACACAATACTCGAGTTGAGGTCTACAAGTAAATTGTAGAGACATTACAATCTCCTTGTTTCTAAATTGGAACTGTCTTTTAATACAACCTAGTATTTTTAAGGCTCCCTTTTCGAATTCTGAACAGCGTTTCGACGGTTTGAGATCATTACTAATATAAACTCCTGAGTCTTTCTCTAGATCAGTCTCAGTCAAGTTCTTCCCCAACAGAGAGTAGTAATCAGTCTTCGGGTTCTTGTAACCGATATGCATTACTTTACATTTGTCCAAGTTCAATGGTATCTGCCAAGTAGTAGACCATTCGTCCAAGCTATCAAAATCACTTTGAAGCGTTCTTACGCCTTCCTCATTACTTACATTACTTCCTAATTTGGTATCGCCCGCAAATTCAGAAATTGTACTTGGAGTCCAACGTCTATATCGTTAATAATATAGATAATAAAAAGTAAATGATCCAGAACAGACCCTGTGGAACCCCGCTGGTGGTGGGGTCCCACTCCTAAGTCACTCCATTTATTACCACTCTCTGCTTTCTATCTCTTAACTAATCTTAAATCCAGATGGAAACGAGCCCGGTAATTCCTAGTCCTCTAACTTTAGTCATTAATCTGGCGTGAGGAACTTTGTCAAAGGATTTTCGAAAGTCGAGATACACTCTATCTATTGCTGTAGTTGAGTCGTATAAAGTATACATATTATGGGAAATTTCTAACAGGTTTGTTAGACAAGATCTATGCCGCCTGAATCCATGTTGAGAGTCAAAAATCAAATTGTTTGATTCAAGGTGATACACGATACGTTCTTTAATAACAGATTCCAATAACTTGCGGATAACTGACGTTAACCTGATCGGGCGGTAGTTACAAGGATTTTGCCCATCCTCCTTTTTAAAGAGAGAGAGAGAGAGAGAGAGAGAGGGGGGGGGGGGGGGATCAACGTTTTTTCTTAATTATGAGTTGTCGTTAATCAAATATCAACGTAGTACATTGAATTATTTAATTCCAACGCCCGTTGCTCAATGAGCAACACCAGTTCCTTATAAGCAAAGTGAAGACACTGAGTTCATTAGTTCGACTGCCGATGGTGCTGGTAATAATAATCCAGGAGTTAGCGCAATAGGCTGCATAAGTTGGCCTGAGCGCTGTGCCAGTTTATGATCCTCCTGACGGATTATCAAACTCTCTAGGGGGGGAATCAACGTTTTTTACTTAATTATGAGTTGTCGTTAATCAAATATCAACGTAGTACATTGAACTATTTAATTCCAACGCCCGTTGCTCAATGAGCAACACCAGTTCCTTATAAGCAAAGTGAAGACACTGAGTTCATTAGTTCGACTGCCGATGGTGCTGGTAATAATAATCCAGGAGTTAGCGCAATAGGCCGCATAAGTTGGCCTGAGGATTGTGCCAGTTTATGATCCTCCTGACGGATTATCAAACTCTCTAGCCGTAATTTGTGATCATACAAAACCTTTTCGTTACGAATACATTCAACGCGAATACATATCAATATACATCTGTATACAAGCAGCACATACATACGCTTTACCCTACATAAATGCATCCAAATGCCATGAATACAGAGGGTTGACAAAAGTAAATAGACACCGCTTTTTCCATAGTTTTTTATTCGATAATAAAAGTAAATAAATGATAAAAAATTATTGAATCAATATATTTAGAATCGTGTTGCTTTTCCCTTTCCATTACGTAAAGCTGACACACGTTCTGGCATTCCATTGATAAGCTTTGCCATTTGTTCTTGAAAATAATCATCGTAGTATCTATTTACTTTTGTCAATCCTCTGTACTTCATGTATACTTATCTTTTCTTAGGACCTCTTTATTGCCTAATATTTCGTCTAATACATATTCGTAATCCTGAACATAACAAAGGAATTTTTTTTCAGTGATGGGAATCGTTTCATATTAGACGGTTAGTTTGCCATTTTTATCGTCTAAGAGTTTTCATTCAAGACAAAAATGCAATATTATATGAATAATCTCTTTTACATTTTCAGTTTAGTATGATTATGAATATATATATATATATATATATATAATTTATATATATATAATTATATATATATATATATTATATATATATATATATATATATATATATATATATATATATTTGGCAATCTTTATATAACATCGTTTATAAACAGCACGGAAATAGTTAACCGATTCTTACAGTTTTGCAAAGTTTGCAGTAATGCAACCGATGAAGCGAGGGCAATTAGATGTGATCTTTGTCAATTTCTCTTTGATTTTAACTTCCTGAATTGGAAAGATGAAGACATCACTCTTATAGCAAATGCCAAACAAATATATGGAGTAAAATATTTCTGTGAAAGATGTATAACGGAAATGAATTCGTTTACGGTTTATAAAACTGAAAGAGATACTGAGGAAACAGCGAAAGAAGAGAATATAAATGATAAGCAGAAAGAGGAAAGGAAACGAAGAAAAGTGAAACACATACAAACGTGTCACATGTCGGAATACCGACAGGCAAAGAAGGCGAAAAACCTATTGTAACAAAAGCACTAAAAGTAACACACGTAGATCAGTTGGGGAACACCAGAGGGAATAGCGAAAAACAAGTGGGAAATCACGATAATAGACTGAGGTTATTTCCGAAATAGGTAATGACTAGCAAAAGGTCGGCGCTACGCGCCGATTTTGCTAGATCTGCGGTGCTTCGGCTGAATTGTGGGCCTACGGCGTATTTTATTTTGAACATCAGTAGCCCTTTATCTGGATATCATTCCTATTCCTCTCACCTTGGGCCTCAGTAATTGGGGTGCTTGCGGCCTTCCAGTTACTGGCAAACCAATTATTCATTCAATAAAACTACAGAAAAGAACGCAGCCATGAAAATCTAAAGCTTCACAAATCTTAATACAATGAGCTCGGATTTGAAGCCTAAGATTTTCATGACTGCGTTCATTTCTATAGTTTTATTGACCAAATAACTGAACCGACAGTAATTGGGGGCCCTGCAGCCGGCCAAATCATAGTTTTCATTGTTTCGAGTGCATCAATAATATTGTTATAGTGTTCCATTAGTTGTGATAAGCATGATCTTCCTGACCGGAATCGATGTTGGTTATCATTTTTTTTTCTGAGTTTCCCCATTAACCCCTCCCCCTCCCCCATTAGCCCACCCCTCTCCCCCAATACCCCCACCCCTCTCCCCCATTTACCCCCACCCTTTCCCCATTACCCCCAAGGGGGGAAGGGGGCTGGCACCTTGCAAAGGATTTACTTTAATTTTTTTGAAGGGGGCTGGCACCTTGCAAAGGATTTACTTTAATTTTTTTTTGGTTACATATATATATCGCATCTATTTTTCTGAGTTTCCCCATTAACCCCACCCCCTCCCCCATTACCCCACCCCTCCCCCATTTTGTGCCAAAATTATGATTAAAAATGAAGAAATGGGAAGAACTGTACCCCTAAAAGGAGGCGAAGGGTTTATGTTAGGGAATTTTTTTTTAGCATGGGCACTGCACACTAAAAAGACGCATCGAATGGTGAAAACCGCATTGTTCTACACCAATTGTAGCGACCTGTAGGTGTGCGCAAAAAAACTGTTACATATATATATATAAGGCTTCATTTCTGAAATAGTATATTAGAAACAAAGAACAAAAACAGAGGCCTCGAGAGATAATGTAGAAAGAACTGTATGTAAGTAGTATGGGTGAAAAATGGACGAGTGCAGAGATGTTGCAGAAATAATGGTCAATGTTGCAAGGGGGTATGCAATGAAGGGGGAGGGGGTTATGCAAAAGTTCAATGTTGCCAAGGGGGAGAGGGGAATGTTGCAGGTGCAACAAGGGTCATGAAACTTGGAGGCGGCGTTATCCCCCAAGAGAAAGACAGGAGAAGGAGAGAAAAGAAGAGAGGTGTTCACCTGGCAAGAGCCAAGTCATATTAACACTTCAGCCGACCCGCCGTTCTCTTATAGGCCCCTATTCAGCCAGTTGGCTTAGAAGGAGCCAAGGGGGAGAGGGGAGGGAGCTTCAGGGGGAGAAGGGAGGATGACCTCCCCCCAAAGGGGTTGCCTTAACCTAAGAGAGGAAGAGAAAGAAGAGACGGAGGACGTCTTTAGGGGAGAAGTTGGGATGTCTTTACCTCCCAAAGGGAAACTTAACCTCAGTCTTAACCTTAGAAGGAAGGACAGAGAAATCTTTATTCCGCCGAAGTTTGCATCATTATGACCGCTCCGAAGCCAAGCGGGTCTTATATAGAGGAAGGTTGAGTTGCCAGATATCACTTTTTATTTTAATTATTCAGGTATACATTATTAGGGTGAGTTGCTAGATACCACCATTTATTTTATTTACATGAGTTGCCAAATAGTGTTTTTAATTGTTCAGGTATACATTATTAGGGTGAGTTGCTAGATATCACCAATTATTTTAATTTTTATTTATATTATGGAGAGATGCTAAATACCACAATTTATTTTAATTTTTTATTTACATGAGGATAGTTGTCAGCTACCACCATTTATTTCAATTCACACGAGTAGCCAAAGCAAACGGACTTTCTCCTTAAAGTTATTCAACAAGAGAACTAATTATTTTAGCAATAAAAGAAATACATTTAATCTGAAATAAATAAAACACCATTACTTCATTCTATTTATTTAGACGAAGAAATATATAGAAAATAAAATATACATTGGAATGATCAAAAAATAAAAAATAAAAAATAAGAAATAATATAACCATCAATATATCAGTACAGGAGAAATATATATACACACACACACACACAATTATGTTAAATAAATAAATATATGCACTTTAGTTTCTACTGCACAAAATAAAAATAAATAAATACAAAACGTACAGCCATCAATATAACAGTACAAGAGATATGTACACACACAACTATGTAAATTTTATTGAAAATAAATACATTTCACTTTGTTTTACTGCGCAATACACTAAACTCACACGTAATCGAGTCTACAATTACATCGTTATTGCTCTGCATTACGCAGTATACGAGGTTTAATAATATTTCGCCGACCAAGGTGTAGGGATACCTATGCTCTATATAAATGGCCTTCATTTCGTTCAGTACTTCTTTGTACCCATTTTACAGCCGGTTGGCAAGTTATCTTTAAACGAAATCAATCAAAAACACACACACACACACACACACACAAAGAGGATTTCGTTAGCCGCAACATCAATATTAAACTTTCCTTTTCAATCGAGGGTTTATTCTTAAACACTATGCCACCTAGGGTACCCATTTATCTACCAACCAATTTTTCTACTTTTTATTGTCGTAACCGTTAAAGAAAATACCCTCAAAAAACTCAGAATAAAATGCTTTATAATTTCGTCGACAGGAATTATAACTTCAATAAAGAGTAACGTGAAAATAATCCAGTTACAAAGCAAAACTCCTAAAATACTCAATACAGAAGCACGAGGGCATGCAAACATGCAATAATTAGTAAGTTAATTGCGCTCATATACTTTTATCATTACTCTGTGTCTAAGCATTTTAGTTAACAGCGAAAGCTTTAAACTACCCACAAGAGACAGGCAAAACGTTCTCCATATTCTGCGCGGTAAAAGAACTAAGCACTATTTTCGGATAGATTTAGGAACATAACTGAATTAAACATGTCCCAATAACGTACTACTTTCGTTTTACAGCGACATGAATAATACCCTATTAAATTTTCTGGAATCCAATTAGTAATTTTTATTAAACTTTTTACAAATTATAATAATAATATTTAGTAAATAAATTATGAACATTCCAATTAGTAATTTTTAAACTTTACAGTACCCCGACTTCTACTGCATAAGCAAAACTTTTAAAATATTTTTAATCACTAAGATGGCGAGAGGGAAATTTTCAAATTGATCCGAGGCTTCCTCCACAATTACAATCATACTGATTCCTCACCGAACGAAAAAATTTGTACGAAAATTATAAGACCCCTACAGAGATTCCCGTGGTCATTATTATCACTATTATTATTATGGGAGAAACAAAGTGTTAATTAATTTTTTTAATTCTCTTTTTATTCTAAGATACGAAAAATTCTTGTTTCCAGTCTTTGATGATTTAAAAAGAAAAAATACCCTATTCTAAATATCGCATTCGATGTTTTAAGCAATACATTTAAAACTACAGTATATCCGTAAGAACTAAACTGTAACAATAACACTTCTATTCGTTGTAAAGACCACATAATTTCACGCAGAATAAATACAAAAATATGGACACAAATTCACCTTAATATATATATATATATATATATATATATATAGTGGTCTACTTCTCGAGTAAACATGAGGCTTGAGAAACTGATTCCTAATTCATCACATTGCTACAAGCGCATTTTAAAAACGTGGGCTTCTTATAATTCTCGTAATCGTGTGGAAAATGCGCCAAATGCCTCATTCTACATAGATCTATAGTTTAACATGATCAACGATCCATCAGCACCCATCATCTTAAACATTAGATTCCCTTAAATTAATAATTTGTTTCCCCTCACAGATAAATTATTTATTTTTCAGACCCTGAAGTTTACACATAGCGTATACAGTTATTTAATTAGTAGTACAAGAAAGCGTATACAGTTATTTAATTAGTAGTACAAGAAAGCGTATACAGTTATTTAATTAGTAGTACAAGAAATAAAATCCGCAAAGAAAAAACGAAAATCGCATGTACTGTAATTATTGACTAAATGACATTCTCAGGAAGGAAGATTAGGTGACTAATATATATATATATATATATTATATATATATATATATATATTAGGCCGGTTCGAAATTTTTGATTTCTTATGTACAGAGTGTGAGGTGGTTCAATCATAGTAACACCCTGGTCAAATATTTTTGAATTCTGAGGACCCCTACCCCTCTACTGGTTTCAGATTTTTCAGAAAATTCTTAAAATTTGAGATAATTTTCTATTTACTTCGAATTTTTTTATTATTACAAAAGTTCCCTTATAAAACATATTTATTTTTTAATAAAAAAAAATAAAAAATACAAAAATGCATGGAAAAAAAATTTAATACAAAATTTAGCTATTATTGGTAGAAATTTAGAAATTAAGAGACTGAAATTCAATAAAATTTTTGACCTAAAACTAATGTTTTTTTTTATTCCTTCCATTCACCTTTCCACTCAAAAGTAGGCAGTTCTTTTCTAGACTCTAAAGTATTTAAAATAAATTTATGCCTATTAATATAACCAATTCTTTCCTGGCTAGATTTAGTTGTAAGTTCACACCCCGTTCAACGCTTTGGCTGTGACATGCCAAATTTCTTTTATATCTTGAACAACTACGTTATAGCAATCATTTTTACTTATTTTACCCTGTGCTTTAGATTCTTCCTCTCTAACAATAAAATGGAAGTGCCTTACATCAGCTTTTGATGGCGTCATGGCAGATGAAAATTTTGCTGGATATCCGAAGGCTGCATTGTGGCTTCTTTTTCTAGTAGCCATAATTTAATTTAATAATATTTTAACTATATTTTATTTATTACTGATATTTTAAAATTAAATAACGAATTTTAATACAAACTTTTAACATTCTACGTACCTAAATAGGAATCTCGGAAAAAACAAACAAAAATAATGTAATTTTAGCTCTTATATCCGGTGCTATGAGTCAGCACCGGATTTAAGACCCTACCCCCTCCACTCCGATCTCCAAAAAAGTTGGTGAATGGTCTATTCTGATGTAATTCCTGCCGGGGAACCCGATTTTGGCCATCCGAAAGCAAAAAATTAATATTTAGGGTCGATTTTTACGATTTTCGATTTTTGGCCCATTTCCCATACAAATTCATATGGAAAAAAGTGAGTATCGATAGTGGGGTGTAGCGAAGGGCCCACAGCCTTGATTTTTGGTGTGGATACTACTATTACAAAATGATTAACCTCACAATATGTACCTAAGCAAAATCTTGACCTTGACCCCTTTTCGACCCAGCCTAATATATATATATATATATATTATAATATATATATATATATATATATATATATATTAGGATGCGTCAAAAAACATGAAGTTGTCACACGTGTTCGCTCGCTTGCAATTTTGATCCACTTAATGAGAAAACCTGGCAGTATAAAAATCAGTTCAATATATCAATGTTTAGGGGTCGCGCACAGTGAATTAATAACCCTATTTATACCGGGGTGGGGCCATATGATCTGGTTTATCAGTATATATGTCTTATGGCCCCACCTCGGCTGTTCTATTAGTTAAAATACCCTGGAATACATGGGGTTAAGATTTTCTATATGAGGCTCTCTATTAATTGTTGGTTTCTTTTCTTCCACAGGTGGTTTGCTTAATGAAAATGGCGACGAAAGTTGCTAACGAAGTGAAGAAGCTAGCTGATGAAATCTGGTTGCTGGGGAAACCCTGAAGATTGGATGTTCAAGGAGGAGTTTGTTAGACTCTTGCGGCCGCAACGTCCTTCTTCCTCTCGTGGCCCGAACCGCATGGGACTTCTCTGGGAAAAGCTCGGAGATTTCTGCATTTTCGTCGTAAAACATTACCTACGCGTCTGGTTCACAGCTGAGACAGCTTCCGCAGCAGCACGAATGGACCTCACGCTGCTCAAGGAACTCGCGGAACATGAGGATCCCATCATCAAGGAAGCCGGCACGAAGGCGATGAGTCGGCATCTATGGTACTTGTCTGAAGTTACAGTCGGTCTCGCTCTCTTCAACGACTAAGATGGTGTCTAACATGAACTCTGTGGAAGGATCCCTCGAGCCCAGCCCTCGTGTGTTGGCCGTCGCAAGAGACATCGTTGCAAAAGATCTTCCGGACTTCTTCACCTCCACAACTAAGAGGATCTTCCACCATCTTGAAATCGATACTGCGTTCTTGTCAATGCCCCCTGCGGTCTGGATAACATCAGACGGGTACAATCTGGGGAAGGAAGGGGTCGGGAAGCCTCTCGTGACTAACGACACTGCTGAAAGAGGAGTGGCCCTCATCCACGAGTTCACGGCAAAGGGACGTACCAAGCACGAGGATCAGCTCCAATACATGATCCAGGTGGCAGAGGATCATCGGCGAGCGTACCCGAAGACAGCATACAAGAAGGACCTTCTTCGCTGAAAAATACTTTCTTTCTGAAGGCTTTTAGTTCTTTTCATGCCATTTCCGAGTATTGTTTGTCAATTTCTTTCGTTTTGTTGGTGTTCACGTAATACGGGGAAACCAATCCCAGAATATAATATATAAATTTAGCTGTTTTGTTTCCAATTATTTTACAGTGGTCATTCCAGTTTAAGTTCTTGTCAAAGTAAATGCCTAGGAAATTCAAATGATTAACATGTGTTGTGGAATTACCATTAATTCTGAGGTCTGGAATGTGGTTGCTATTTATAGGTTTTTGTGGAAATGTATTTTATAGTATATTTTGTTTTATTAAATTATCTGCTTTTCAATACATCCTTAACAAAGTGTATTAGCAAAATGTATTTTTATAAATATAAAACACGAATTATGTCTTCATATGCTGTAATGTTTTAAATATTAAGAGTGTTAAACAAGACAGTTTTCATAGAGTTACTTCCCCTGAAAATAATCAGTACGGGGAAACCAATCCCAGAATATATGTAGTATGTAGTGTACAAACTTTGTAGTGGATGCGCGAACCCTAAATAAACGGCTACTCAAATGAAAATTTGTCTGTGGTGTTTCCTCCCTTATGCAGTGACGCACCCTAATATATATATATATATATATATATATATATATATATATATATATATATATATATATATATAGTATGTCTGTCTTATTTTATTCTTATTTATTCTTTTAGATAAGAAGAAAAATAAACAGAAAAGAGAAATAAACGAATACGATAACTCATGAGCGTTGAAATCTCTACATTGGAGGTGAATCTTGTACAGTAAATAAAATATATTATTTATTTCCGTTTGTTAAAACAATGTTTATATACAAGTAATAAGAAACACTCTGAATATTTATTTAAAAAACTAAAAAAGAAAACTTATATCCACCGATGCCTACATCTTTGCTTGAATGTACGAAAACCAAACGATTGAAGTCACACACCTCATTTTAAGATACGTTTTCCATGGATGTACGGTCACCAAACAACCTCAACAAAGATAAAAAATAACGCTGTTTAATGCTTTTCGTATCATTCTTTATGGCTTACAACAGACCAGTTGTAGGAGAAAAAAATATTTTTAATTCACTTCTGAAGTAAACGCGGATCAGCAATGCATATATCTCTCGTTAGATTATTTCCAAACCGCATCCTATATTTTAAACTGCACAGAAAAGAATATTTATTTTTGTATTTCGAATATGGACTTTCACACCAACGATAACATTTCTACATTTCACGCAGAAATCTGTGATCATTTTATAAGATAAACGTCCATATGCGCCTCAGTGGACTGAGTTTAGTTCGAGACAGAAATCAATTCCTTTTATAGAGAGATCTGGCTCTCTCTCTCTCTCTCTCTCTCTCTCTCTCTCTCTCTCTCTCTCTCTCTCTCTCTCGCTAAGATGCTGGAATTTGTCGGACATATGTCCGAAAATTACGTCAAATTATATATATATAATATATATATATATATATATATATATATATATATATATATATATATATACAGGGTGTCCCATAAGACTGGAACCATAGGGTAAAATAAGTAATTCATGTTTTTCCGTTTATGCAAGTGCCCATGATGTCTTTCAGTAAGGAAGAACGCAGCCAGGTAATTCTGCTCGTAGGAAATCGGAGTCAGAGGGAGGTCGCTGAGGAATTTAACTCACAGCTGTGTCGGCAAACTTGTAGCAAAGTTCAGGGAAACGGGATCCATAGGAGATAAACCACGCAGTGGACCTCCGAAGATATCCACCGACGATAACACAGCCGCTACCATCCTCGCTCATTTCACAAACACTCCCCAAAAGTCTCTTTGGCGTTTTTATTGCCTTTTTATAATTTTCCCCTATGGTTCCAGACTTACGGGACACCCTGTATATATATATATATATATATATATATATATATATATATATATACACAGTGTTGGGCACTAAAGCGTTAATCCGATAACAGTTAATTAACGAAGTTAACTTTTTTAACGGACTATTAACGGAAGTCAATTTCCATTTATCGTTATCGGACCAGTTAACTTCCGATAACTCGATATTTAGTCTGTTAAAGTCCGTTAACACGTTAACTGCGAGGAGTCATTCACGGAAGATCACCGCTCCGCGAATGAATTCAAACCGCCATAACTTCAGTCTGCCAATTCCGTCCTCTGCCGCAGTGGAACGGCTCTTCTCTCTCGGCAAGGACATCCTGAGGCCCAAGAGGTCAAGACTGGCAGTTGGGCCTAACTTTGAGAAGTTGGTCTTTCTGAAGGGCAACCAGCACATTGTGTCATAGTCTTTAATAAATGTGCCTAAAATTTAATTTTACCTTTCAGTTCCCGCCATAATAATTCTCTGGTAAATTAAAATTTAGTTAATGGTTAGTGGTTACAAGGGTTTCAAAACATGTAATCAGTACATTTTTTATTAAAAATAAAAAAATAAAGTTATTAAGCAAAAAAGTTGCAAAACTTGATAAAAATACAGTTAAATACCTATTTATTGTTGGATTTTGCATAAATAAACATTTTCTATGGGTTTTAAAGCTTTTTTCCTTGATTTTTTTAAATGTTAGTAAAGAAATAGTTATCGTTAACGGATTATCGTTAACTTCCGTTAACTTTGTAGTAAAATTATCGGATTATCGTTATCGGAGTTAAAAATTGGGGTTAACGGATTATTGTTATCGAAGTTAACTTTTTGGTTAACGGTGCCCACCACTGTATATATATATATATATATATATATATATATATATATATATATATATGTGTGTGTGTGTGTGTGTGTGTGTGTGGTGTTCTAAGTTTCTGAATTACAATTAGTAATTTTTTAAGCTTTTCACAATTTCTGCTACGAAATGAATTTAAAGTTTCTGAATTCCAATTAGTAATTTTTTAAGCTTTTCACAATTTCTGCTACGAAATGAATTTAAAGTTTCTGAATTCCAATTTGTAATTTTTTAAGCTTTTCACAATTTCTGCTACGAAATGAATTTAAAGTTTATGCCTTTTCTGTAAAACTGTAGAAACGATCCCGATTCAAAACGACCTTGCATGTAGTTTGTTCTAATTTAACCGAATCTCATAAAAACGTAAAGATTTCAACAACTTTTTTCTGAATATTTAGGCTTATTCCTTACTTTGTGAGATTGTTATGCGGATCACTTTCACGTGCCTACTGTCCCCATGCATATCAAACTATTGGCTGACTTGGAACACACACACACACACACACACACACACACACACACACACACAAAATGGAGAAAATGAAACGTTATTTGAAACATGAATTATTTAATATTCATAGGCAAGTAACTAATAGCGTTGTTGCTGTTTCGTGCATCGATCTCTCTCTGTCTCTCTCTCTCTCTCTCTCTCTCATGTACACTTTCCACAGTGTAACCACTGCTAATGCACAAAAACCCAAAATTGTACACTTAGTGGGAAATTTTTTCCTTCAACCGTTCTTATATATAGGGTGTCCATAAATTATTCACCCCATTATAAGCCTTAATAAATTCGTTATTATAGGAGCTATCTTAAAACGGTTTGCGGCAATTAATAACACAACTCAAGACATTTTTTTCTTTATTTCGCAGAACATCCACTAGGGGCACAATGGCGTCAGTGAAGGAGAAAGCAATTTTTCTTCCATGAGAACACTGTGAAGGCTACAAATTACCTAGATATGCTTGAATGGTGTGCTGCACCTCAGGTTGAGGATATGCAGCCCCGTGTGTTCTTTCAGCAAGATGGGGCACCGCCACACTGGGGATTAGAAGTGCGGAGGTTCCTCAATGAAAAGTTCCCTTCTCGTTGGATCGGGCGAGATGGCCCTATTCCATGGCCTCCTCGTTCCCCGGATATCACGCCTCTGGATTTCTTTTTATGGGGCTACACAAAGAACAGAGTGTATGCAAAGAAAGTTAATAACATCACAGAATTAAGACACCAGATTGAAGAGACATTAGCTTCCATCACGCAAGACATGCTTCTTAATGTTTGGAACGAAATCATCTATCGCCTTGATGTTCTGCGTGCTACCAATGGGGCTCACGTGGAGGTTTACTGAATTAAAACAAAAATTTCTTGAGTTGTGTTATTAATTGCCGCAAACCGTTTTAAGATAGCTCCTATAAGAACGAATTTATTAAAGCTTATAATGGGGTGAATAATTTATGGACACCCATGTATATATATTGAGATATTGGTTATTAGATTAAACACACCATTCGCATAATGGGGTCTGTCATACTATTTAAATTTGTAGTGAAATACTGCTTCAAGCTCATTCTATTCAATCTCGCAAGATTCAGTATATATATATATTAGTGATGTAGGTCACATCCGCATCCGCATCCGCGGAACATCCGCACATTTTCTCGCATCCGCATCCGCGTCCGCATCCGCACTTTGGACTGCGGATGTCGTGCGGATGTGGACCGTTGAGATAAAACGTCATTAATAAGCGGAAATTATCAAATTCTACTATATTAATAGAACTAGTTCATTGTGCGCAAAAGTGATGCAAGCGACAAGACGAGAGGCTGTTCTTGTATGAAGTTACTCTCTTGCAACCTACTTAGATCCACGTTACAAAGCTAAGTTATTTTCACCTAGTATATTAGAACGAGTTAAATCATCACTTGGCAAAGCAGTTGAAGAGCTTCAATCTCTTGAATCTGTCGCTTCGCCACCCACCAAAAGAATAAAAGTTTTAGTGACAGAACCAACACCTTCAACAAGCAAATCTATCACAGAATCTGTCTCTCAGTTTCGAGTCAAGCAGCAATGATGAGACCTACCCGATGTCAAAAGATGTAGTAAAAATGATCGAGAGCTATCACCAAGAAAAACGCCTGGCTGCATGTGACAATCCTATTAGTTGGTGGAAAAATACGCAGAATATCTATCCATACTTGAGTAAACTTGCAAGGAAACATTTAGCCTGTCCTCCAACAAACGTACCAAGCGAGAGATTATTTAGCAGTGCTGGATTAATATATGATGAAAAGAGAAACAGACTGGCAGCAGAAAAGGCAGAAAAATTAATGTTCCTTAAGCATAACCTTCCTATAATTAAGTTTGAACATTAAACGATGAACATCTTAGTTTACTTTATTTTAATTACTCATTTATAAATATGCCTAATAAAACTTTAAACTTAATATAAATAGTTATCAAGCTAATTAAAGATCTCTTTCTATAAGGGTGGAGGTTGGGGAAAGAGGTCGGTGGGGGTGCATTTGAGTTGGGTTCACGTCCCGCATCCTGGTAACACAATTATGGTTTCTAATTGTGGCTGAAACTCAACAAAATATAACGAATTTATTTGCAGACGAATTCACTAATTGATTTCTATATTAGTTAGATGCTTGATATTATTTTATATGTTCAGAGAAAAGTACAGCAATTATTGTACAATTAATCAATTATACTACATTATAGCTACAGCTCTCTCTATATAATAACTTATTATATACGTTAAACACAACAAATCTCGAATATATCCTAAAAAATAACGAAAATGTAGACATTCGCATCCGCATCCGCATCCGCGGATGTTGAAATCAAACATCCTCATCCGCATCCGCATCCGCGGATGTGAAAAAAATGACATCCGCTACATCACTAATATATATATATATATATATATATATATATATATATATATATATATATACTGAAAACCATTAAATGTTACATTTATTTCTGTAGCCTTTGGGGCAGGACTTCTCGCGCACCCTTCTAGAGCGTTCCAGCTCTTCCATGTATACCTCGCGTAGCCATTGCCCATAGCTCAGTGGGTAACAACGTTTCCTTATAAGTGAAGAGAAGACATTGAGGTACGGAGTTCGATTACTGATGCCACAGATTAATAATAATGCATGAGTCATCTTTGATTTAATGTTACACATTATAGCCTTTCACGCTCTCAGTAGAGGATGCAAAATGAGTTAAGCGACGTTGGATCTGGTCAGTAGTTGGATGGATGACCGTCCTCCGCATCCAGACAATGTGCAGACTCTTTAATGACGCGGCTCCCACATAAATCTACAGATTTTCTTTCACGAAATATCGCCCCATGTGTTTGGATCCTTTGCGTGAAATTCCGATTTAATTTCGATTTTGTCTGAATTTTGTATCCTTTTTCTTCTTAGCCCCGATGTACGTAACGGTTGCCGTAAATATTCCCCATTTTACCCAAACTAAGAAAGTTACATTCATTATACCGTATCGTCAGCCAACATTAATATTATTCCAGGGAAGGGGTGAGTTCTATAAGAAAGTTTAGAGAAACCTTTTTCTTTACCGTATACAATGATTATTTTTTTGGAATTTCAACCGCGTTAGGATTTTAATTAAAAAATCTTGAAGTCAAATAAGTCGTTCTTTTGCTTCCTCATCCCTCACACGTTAGGTTAGGCTAAATTAACCCAACATAACCCATCTTCAAAAAAGGTAAAAGTCAAAAATAGGTTGTACAAGAAAATCCGACTTGTTTACAAAGTTCGATTTAATTGGCAAAAAATGTGACTTACATGAAAAACGCATCTTAAAAGAGGTGTGTGACTTCAATCGTTTAGTTTTCGTACAATCAAGCAAATATGCAGGCATCGGTGGATATAAGTTTCCTTTTTTAGTTTTTTAAAAAATATTCAGTGTTTCTTATTACTTGTATATAAACATTGTTTTAACAAACGGAAATAAATAAAATATAATTTATTTACTGTACAAGATTTACCGCCAATGTAGAGATTTCAACGGTCATGAGTTATCAGTGTTTCTTATAACTTGTATATAAACATTGTTTTAACAAGCGGAAATAAATAAAATATAATTTATTTACTGTACAAGATTCACCTCCAATGTAGAGATTTCAACGCTCATGAGTTATCGTATTCGCTTATTCGTTTTTTCCTTGTGGATTTTATTTCTTTTACTACTAATTAAATAACTGTATACGTTATGTGTAAACTTCAGGGTCTGAAAAATAAATAATTTATCTGTGAGGGGAAACAAATTATTAATTTAAGGGAATCTAATGTTTAAGATGATGGGTGCTGATGGATCGTTGATCATGTTAAACTATAGGTCTATGAAGAATGAGGCATTTGGCGCATTTTCCACACGATTACGAGAATTATAAGCAGCCCACGTTTTTAAAATGCGCTTGTAGCAATGTGATGAATTAGGAATCAGTTTCTCAAGCCTCATGTTTACTCGAGAAGTAGACCACTATATATATATATATATATATATATATATATATATATATATATATATAGGTGAATTTTTGTCCATATTTGTGTATTTATTCTGCGTGAAATTATGTGATGTCTTTACAACGAAAAGAAGTGTTATTGTTACAGTTTAGTTCTTACGGATATAGTTTTAAATGTATTGCTTAAAACATCGGATGCGATATTTAGAATAGGGTATTTTTTCTTTTTAAATCATCAAAGACTGGAAACAAGAATTTTTCTTATCTTGAATGAAAAGAGAATTAAAAAAATTAATTAACAGTTTGTTTCCCCCATAATAGTAATAGTGATAATAATGACCACGGGAATCTCTGTAGGGGTCTTATAATTTTCGTACAAATTTTTTCGTTGGGTGAGGAATCAGTATGATTGTAATTGTGGAGGAAGCCTCGGATCAATTTGAAAATTTCCCTCTCACCATCCTAGTGATTAAGAATATTTTAAAAGTTTTGCTTATGCAATAGGAGTCGGGGTACTGTAAAGTTTAAAAATTACTAATTGGAATGTTCATAATTTATTTACTAAATATTATTATTATAATTTGTAAAAAGTTTAAAAAAAATTACTAATTGTATTTCAGAAAATTTAATAGGGTATTATTCATGTCGTTGTAAAACGAAAGTAGTACGTTATTGGGACATGTTTAATTCAGTTATGTGCCTAAATCTCTCCGAAAATAGTGCTTAGTTCTTTTACCGCGCAGAATATGGAGAACGTTTTGCCTGTCTCTTTTGGGTAGTTTAAAGCTTTCGCTGTTAACTAAAATGCTTAGACACAGAGTAATGATAAAAATATATAAGCCAATTTACTTACTAATTATTGCATGTTTGCATGCCCTCGTGCTTCTGTATTGAGTATTTTAGGAGTTTCGCTTTGTAACTGGATTATTTTCACGTTACTCTTTATTGAAGTTATAATTCCTGTCGACGAAATTATAAAGTATTTTTTCTGAGTGTTTTTGAGGGTATTTTCTTCAACGATTACAACAGTAAAAAGTAGAAAAATTGGTTGGTGGATAAATGGGTACCCTAGGTGACATAGTGTTTAAGAATAAACCCTCGATTGAAAAGGAAAGTTTAATATTGATGTTGCGGCTAACGAATCCTCTTTGTGTGTGTGTTTTTGATTGATTTCGTTTAAAGATAACTTGCCAACCGGCTGTAAAGTGGGTACAAAAAGTACTGAACGAAATGAAGGCCATTTATATAGAGCATAGGTATACTCTACCTTGGTCGGCGAAATATTATTAAACCGCGTATACTGCGTAATGCAGAGCAATAACGATGTAATTGTAAACTCGATTACGTGCGAGTTTAGTGTATTGCGCAGTAAAACAAAGTGAAATGTATTTACTTTCAATAAAATTACATAGTTGTGTGTGTATATATCTCCTGTACCGTTATATTGATGGCTATACCGTTTGTATTTCTTATTTTTGCTTATTTTGTACAGTAGAAGCTAAAGTGCATGTATTTATTTATTTAACATAATTGTGTGTGTATATATATATATATATATATATATATATATATATATATATATATATATAGATATTTCTCCTGTAGTGTTATATTGATGGTTATATTATTTTTTTTTTTTTTTTTATTTATGATCATTCCAATGTATATTTCTTTTCTAAAACCGCGTATACTCTGTAATGCAGAGCAATAACGATGTAATTGTAGACTCGATTACGTGTGAGTTTAGTGTATTGCGCAGTAAAACAAAGTGAAATGTATTTATTTTCAATAAAATTTACATAGTTGTGTGTGTATATATCTCCTGTACTGTTATATTGATGGCTATACGTTTTGCATTTCTTATTTTTTTTATTTTGTGCAGTAGAAGCTAAAGTTCATGTATTTATTTATTGAACGTAATTGTGTGTGTGTATATATTTCTCCTGTACTGATATAGTGATGGTTATATTATTTCTTATTTTTTATTTTTTATTTTTTGATCATTACAATGTATATTTTATTTTCTATATATTTCTTCGTCTAAATAAATAGAATGAAGTAATGGTGTTTTATTTATTTCAAATTAAATGTATTTCTTTTATTGCTAAAATAATTAGATCTCTTGTTGAATAACTTTAAGGAGAAAGTCCGTTTGCTTTGGCTACTCGTGTGAATTAAAATAAATGGTGGTAGCTGACAACTATCCTCATGTAAATAAAAAATTAAAATAAATTGTGGTATTTAGCAACTCTCCATAATATAAATAAAAATTAAAATAATTGATGATATCTAGCAACTCACCCTAATAATGTATACCTGAACAATTAAAAACACTATTTGGCAACTCATGTAAATAAAATAAATGGTGGTATCTAGCAACTCACCCTAATAATGTATACCTGAATAATTAAAATAAAAAGTGATATCTAGCAACTCAACCTTCCTCTATATAAGACCCGCTTGGCTTCGGAGTGGTCATAATGATGCAAACTTCGGCGGAATAAAGATCTCTCTGTCCTTCCTTCTAAAGTTAAGACTGAGGTTAAGTTTCCCTTTGGGAGGTAAGGACATCCCAACTTCTCCCCCAAAGACCTCCTCTGTCTCTCCTTTCTTTTCCTCTCTTAGGTTACGGCAACCCCTTTGGTGGGAGGTCATCCTCCCTTCTCCCCCCGAAGCTCCCTCCCCTCTCCCCTTTGGCTCCTTCTAAGCCAACTGGCTGATTAAGCTAACTGGCTGAATAGTGGCCTATAAGAGAACGGCGTGTCGGCTGAAGTGTTAATATGCACTTGGCTCCTTCCAGGTGAACACCTCTCTTCCTTTCTCTCCTTCTCCTGTCTTTCTCTTGGGGGATAACGCCGCCTCCAAGTTTCATGACCCTTGTTGCACCTGCAACATTCCCCTCTCCCAGTGATGGGCAGTGTCTAGATACATGTATCGCCGATACGTATCGATCGATACTTTTGTATCGATATCGGTATCGCTTTAGCTACTTGACAAAAGTATCGATTTATCGGTATCGCTAAGGTCAATTTTCTTAAATGTATCGAAAAAAATCGATACTTCGATACATCGATACATTAATAAGAATTTTTAAATATTTAAATAGATGTTATAATATGACACTACTGAGTTATATTTATGAATATACATAAATAATAATATTATTAAATATTTATTTAATGACAGTACTACTCTACTGGTCACGTCACACAGTACGGCGCAACCTTTAAACACGTTTGTACTTGTGTTATTGAGATTAATTAACCATAATATAGAAACGCTCATAATAATGATTTCTTCTGTTATGAGTCTGCTTCCACTAATGTCTCTGCAACCCAAGATTGCACTAAGATGGAAGTTTTGCAGTATCTGGGTGACGGAAGTCATTCTCTCCAGTCTCTGAGGCAGTACCCAGGAATTCTAGGGGTCTTCCTGAAATATAACACACCACTACCATCCTCTGCTCCTGTAGAACGGTTGTTTAGTTTGGCTGGTCACATTCACGCTCCAAAAAGGAATAGACTGTCTGACCAGATGTTTAGCCAGCTGGTATTTTTGAAGGGTAATAGTAATTAATTTTAATTGTTAGTGTAATATTTTCAGTCATTCATGTATCCAACAAAATTAAAACATACTTTCATTAAATAAAGCAATTGTTTTTATTTACATCTATAAAACCCATTAAAATGTCGTTGATTTTACTTACAGTGCGTACAAATTACTAGTATAAACAATAATATCTAATACCTACATATTAAATGAATAATTATAAAAAATGTACCGGCGATACATGTATCGGTATCGGTATCGCTTAAGACATCTAGAAAGTATCGGCGTATCGGTATCGCCTAAGACGTTCTTCATGTATCGATGTATCGGTATCGCTTTAGCAATTTTCATGTATCGATGCCCATCACTGCCCTCTCCCCTTGGCAACATTGAAATGTTGCATAACCCCCTCCCCTTCATTGCATACCTCACCCCCATTGCAACATTGATCATTATCTCTGCACTCGTCCATTTTGCGCCCATACTACTTATATATATATACTATGCAAAGGCCTTTTGTAGATATAAAGAAGGACAGTATATATATGAGCACCCCACCACGTGCAATTTCTCTTATAATAACGGTCACTGTAAATGTGACGACAGCTGCAGATTTTATCATCCTACCACTCGCAAGTATTATGCAAGGCAGGGGTTCTACAAATATGGTAAGGTGGGACCACAAGAGAAGACCAGGAGCAAGCAAAACTGTTGATAACTTTAACAAATAAATTTATGTTAACACAGGAGATAACAGATAACACCAGAAAAAAAAACTGCTTGGATCTGGTATTCACGAATAACACCAATAAATATCTCCGATCACAACATTATCGAGGTATCCACTAATATGGTGAGAACACTTAAAGAAAATACTCGTATTGAAGAAAGAAACAAATTTGAGATTTTTAATCTAAATTCTAAGACTATAAATTGGGAAGAAATCAGATCCCATACGCCAAATATAGGGTGGAAAACAGTCTTACTGGATAAAACAACCGAAGAAATGCTAATAACTTTGTAAAAAAGACGCTGGAGATCTTAGAAAAATATGTTTCGAAAGTACAGTACAGCCAAAGAGAAAGAAGAACTATTTCAAGAAAAAAAAGAGTGGACACTATTTCGCAAGAGAAGGAGAGTAGCCACGAAGTTAATTAATTGTACACACAGCAACACAGTAAACATGATACAAGTAAAACTGGAAAATGTGGACAGAGAAATACAAACTTTAAGGGTCATTCAGAGAGAGAAGGGGAAGATGAAGTGAAAACAATAAAAAAAAAAAAATGCGGACCATTATCGCATCTTTAAGGTAAGAAAAAATAAGCTAAAGAATAATCTAAAAGAAATATCTGAAATATTGAGAACTTAATATGAATCAGCTTTCAGTACCCGAAATATAGAAAAAGAGTACCTGATAGAAATATCCTTTTTGAAGAGGAATTAAATGGAGAGTGTATAACTGATTTTGAATTTACCGCAAAGATATAGTGAAAGCTATAGAACAAATGAAACCACATTCAGCTACAAGCCCGGACAAACGGAATGCCTTGTTGATTAAAAACTATAGGAACGAAATAGCTACACCTCTTTATTGGATATGGAGAAGATCGATGGACATGGGTGAAATACCGAGCATATAAAAATGAGTGAACATTGTTCCTATATATAAAGGGGGAATAGGTCTGTAGCAAAGAACTATAGACATCACTGGTACTACATCTCACCATCTACTACATCTCAGGGAGAAAATATATGACTTTTTGGAGATATAAGAAAGGTTCAGTAAGAACCAGCATGGATTCCGATCAGGAAGATCATGCCTATCACAATTAATAGAGCAATATAACAATATCATAGACGCATTTGAGAGCAATGATAATTACGATGTCATTACGATACACGGATTTTGCTAAAGCATTCGATAAGTGTGATCAAGACATAATAGCACACAAAATGAAACACATTGGAATAATAAGCAAAGTGGTCAAAATGATCTACAACTTCCTTAGGGAACAGCAGGAAGCTGTAAAAATCCAAGGTATATCATCATCAGAATCGGAAGTACGCAGCTCAGTTCCACAAGGACCAGTATTAGCCCCACTCCTATTCATTGTCATGCTGACAGATATAGACAATGAAGTAGACGACAAGAGCATAGTAATATGTTTTGCTGGCGGTATAAAGATCAGCAGAAAAATCGGCAATACAGAAGAGGTGGAAGTCCTACAGAGGGGCACAAACAGAATATACAAATGGTCAGAAGGCAATAACATGAATTTTAACACCGAGAAATTCCAACTCTTGAGATATGGAAGATATGAAGAACTTAAACGGAGAGCATACTATGTCCCAGATAGACAGGAAATTCAGAGAACCAGAAAAGCAAAATTTGTAGGGGTAATAATGACCGATCATACAAAATTTGAAATACATAATCAGATGTCGATAAACAAAGCAAAAAGAGTTACGGGACAGCTACCTGAGAACCTTCGAAAGGACGAAAGAAGGGACGAGAAGGTAATGATTTCCCTGCTGAAAACACTAATCATACCAAAATTTGAATACTGCTGTCTTGACGTCCCCAAACAAAAAAGAAGAAATTAATAAACTAGTAGAGGTCCAGAGGAATTTCACAGCCAAAATTGATGCCTGCAAAGAACTCAACTACTGGAAATTAAATCTGTATTTGTAAATTAAATCTGTATTCGCTGGAAAGAAGATAGATACACTATAATATATACATGGAAAATGATCGAAAAACTGGTGCCTAACCTCAAACTAAACCCACTTAACATCCAAACAACACTGGAAAATAGGAAAGGTAGAATGTGTAGTGTTCCCAAACTAAAGGTCCGAGAAGGGACATCCCCAACACTAAAGGAAAATAGCTTGGTTGTCAGGGGACCAAAACTTTTTAACCAAAGAACTTCAGAAACGTGACAGGGGTCAACGTTGAAATCCTCAAAAGAAGACTAGATGTCTGACTCAGACGGTACCAGATAAGTCGGATGTGCCTGGCTATGTGCGATGGAGATTGCAAGAAAGCAATTCGCTTCTCTATCATGCCATGCCTAGAAGTGGGGACAACAGCTTGACCTTCGTGTGAAAAGATACCAACGCACGGAACTTTTCCTAGGTTTCTATATATATATATCGAACTATTTTATATTAAATATATATTATCAATTTATATTTTTCTGAATTGAAATTAAATAATATACTCGTATTTTCACCAATATATCTACAGTTATTCGCAAACAATTTCTAAGGATTCCTTTTAAAATAGCTTTTTCACTTTTAAATTTCTATTCATTAACACAGTTCATTAAACTGAAAAAAGTATATATATATATATATATATATATATATATATATATATATATATACATATATAGGCTCTATATATATATATATATATATATATATATATATATATATATATATATATATATATATATACACAAAGGATTTAAAATGGTATATATCCTAAATCATTTGTATGGGTTGAGCTTGTGTGCATGGGATGTTACAGGAAGGTTGAACCTGATTGTCAACCGAGTGAAGGTCGAGGTGGGGTTTTGAGTAGGGGGGTGTATTAAATATTTCATTTACAATTCTAGTTTATGCATTTCTTGGAGGATTATACAGTACATCTATTTGTACCTACTCTGCAAATTCTTTATAAAAATTGAAGGGAACCTTTTTCTATTTGTAATTTTAGCCTTTTCAAATAATTTTCTGACAATTGTGCTGAAGATTGTGAAGTTTTAGGAGGTACTTGTAGGTTATCTCCCCCCCCCCCACCAATTTTGAGAATATTTTCGTTAAATCTAACGAAAATATCACGACTTAACCTAACCAATTATCAAGGGCGTACAGTTGATATAATAGTAAATACTATTCCAGAAACAAACAATGTTATAATTAATAATAGATCAACTGTACGCCCTTGATAATTGATTAGGTTAAGTCGTGATATTTTCGTTAGTTTTAACGAAAATATTCTGTCAAAATGGTGGTGGGGGGGGGGGGGGGATAAACTACAAGTACCTTTTAGGAGTTTTAAAGCAATATTCTAATTTTCTCTTTTCAACAAAATATTATTGGTGTTTGTTTGTGTTGCTTAAGAGTGAAAAAAAGAATTATGTTCAAATATTAAATATGATATTGTAATTTCTATTTACGTTAAACTCTTCATGAAACTCGATCGGCTTTCTTGTCTTGATGGGGCTTCGAGTTAAAATAGTTTTTATATTCTTGATAAAACACTTAGAATTGAAAATTAAATAAAAATGGGTCTTCTCGGTTTCATTCACTGCTGATTTTTAATTAAAAAAATGGGTTTTTTTAAGTAACTTTAGGCGCAGAATTCAATTTTGACCTTTCTTAAATGCAAAAATTAACCAAAACTAAGATATATAAACCGTAACGTAACTGAAATCGAAAGTAAATTATACCCACCTATGCAATATCTTCCACAAAAATCATACGATATCTTGTTTCGAAAGTTGGGTCAGGATAGGTTAAGTTAGGTTAATTTAGGTTAGTTTAGGAGAGCGCAACACCTCTCTTAAATACAGAGTGGCCACAAAGTCCCTTTGCAGCGAAATTACAGCATAATGTATGTTGTCCTTGTTTTTCATGCAAAGGGACTTTGTGGCCACCCTGTAGATGTTACAGTCTATTACTGGGTCGATTTTAATTCCGAGTTCATGTATTCTTTTGCTCAGCAGTAAATAAACATAATAATCTTAGATAATGGAATATGGGTGTCTTCGAACCATGTTCCATTGCGCGCCGAAATTGTTTTATCATATCCACTTGTTTGGCACCTCCATACCAATTATTACGTAAGATTTTGATTGCCATTTTGTTTTCTACATTCCTTTTCTTTTGGTATTAAGTTCCACTCCTGTAAAAAATGTACCTCCATCTTCTTGCATCTGCAATCTATTATTGAACTTTATTAAATTAAATTCTTCATTTATTTTTACTGTAAGTGAACCGATATCTTAATTGCTTAACGTAAGTGAACCCTTCACTCGCAGCTTCTGAAAAACGTATTGGATACTTTCGAAACAAGATATCGTAGGATTTTTGTCGAAGATACTGCGTTCATTTGTTCATTTAGGCTCTTGGTGGCTATAATTTACTTTCTATTTTAATTACGTTACGGTTTATATATCTTAGTTTTGGTTAATTTCCGCATTTAAGAAAGTCCAAAATTGAATTCTGCGCATAAAATTGGCTAAAAAAAATATATCTTTTTTTTTTTTAAATCAGCAGTGAATGAAATCGAGAAAATCCCTAAAAATATTTAAGACTAAAACTCTGATATTATTACAGAATTTAAAAAGAAATATTTGAAGTTTAAATTTTATGTATAAAACCACTTAAAATATTTTAAATTTAAATTTAAAGCGTATTTTCAGTCGCAAAATTAGTATTATATAAATGTAATCAGTGGTGCAAATAGACTTTATTTCTTCCAGTACTGTGCCTAAACTCCTAAACCTCACCTGAATTCCCAAACCTCAATGTTATGTTGCCACATCACCTGAATTCCCAAACCTCAATGTTATGTTGCCGCATCACTTAAACTCCCAAACATCAATATTATGTTGCCTCAACATCTACACTCCCAAACCTCAATGATATGTTGCCACATCACCTAAACTATCAAACTTCAATGCTACGTACCACATCACCTAAACTATCAAACCTCAATGCTATGTGCCACATCACCTAAATTCGCCTCCCTCTTCTATCTTTCTCATTTAAGTGGATAAATCCAGTCATAACTTCTTAACAAGTTTTATTTTAATTATTATTTAATAACATTTTAGAAGGAGAATAATGCAAACCAAAACGTTTCTTAGAACAAAAAAATACAATACTTACGAAAACATCTTTACCGGCACAATGTACACCGTACAGGATGTTCGTATCTTTCCGGTTCGGGCCAGAGCGTACCGGCCTCCACTCACCGCTCACTGCAATAAAGATTACTTTATGCGTAACATAAGGTACACTTTTTTTTCTAATAAATACCTAAATTTGAGATCGTAAAGGAATTCATGGAAAATTTCACAGTGAGATTAAAATTATCTATGCCATGTTTTTAAATCGTTTGGGTTCAAGCTAATGACATTAATTACATATATAGAGTTGCAATAATTATTGTATGGCTGTACAGGGTGAGTTAGTCCCTTATCATTATCATAGTATTAATATTATATATGTATACAGTATATACTTAAGATAAAGTACTTTTGATTCAACCTGTATAGTTTTATATGCAGTATATTGGTTAATATATTAATACTGTATATAGCAGTAATTCTTAAACTTTTAGGCTGCGACCCAAATTCTGGTCGCCGGGTAAGCTCGGTGACCCATGCCTTCAAACAGGTTACTCGTAGTAAATAATAAAATAAAAAATTAATGGTAAAATGATTAGGGATAACATAAATAAATGATAAATGACAAGTTAATGACCCAGTCAAAATGGCTTAGCGACCCAATTTTGGGTCGTAACCCAGGGGTTTAAAACCACTGGCATATAGTTTTATTATGATTCGTTGACTATATTTGTTTATATAATCCATAATTTTTAAGTATACACTGTATATGTATACATAGGCGCAGAAAGTCACTGGTACGTTGTGAGCTATAGAGAGGGCTTTTAGTAGAGTGAGGCACCGTACAGGGTGGCCACAAAGTCCCATAAACAAGGGCAACATACAGATATGTTGTAATTTCACTGCAAAGGGACTTTGTGACCACTCTGTAGTTGTAGGTCTCTTCATTATGTAACGTAGAGCAGAAATGCTAAAGTTTAAACTCCTTTCATGCACTACGTAGGGCAAAACTTTTTAATATATTGGTGAAAAGTTATAAGAGGAACCACCTCAATTTTTGTGAATGTGATAATGGTCTATAGTGGCCAATGCCCTATCGCAGAACTGCAAAAGGAGCCCGTGCCTAAAGATTAGAACTTCCTTTATTTTAACAAAAACTCATAAAGCGAGGTTAATTTTCCTTATCAGGTTCCGAAGGTCAGAATTGGTACAACCCTCAGGCCAATTAAGCGGCCCACTGACCTAACTTCTGATTATTATTATTAACACCATCGCCACACCTTAGACCTATAAACTTAACGCGGAATCTGAATCACGCCAAGGAATTGAAATTACAAAGTTCTCCCAGACAAATTATTATCGGGAGTTGAACCATGACCTCAATCTTCACTTCGCTTATAGAAAAAAAACTGTTACCATCTGATCCACGGACCTGGCGTCACTTGACATTATAGAGTAAGTTCAAAGAAGATATTTTTGCCTTTGAAAAAAATAATATAGGTTCAAATTATTTCCAGAAATTAAGAAAAATTAAGATATCTGAAAATTATATCATGTTTGGTTTTTTGGATCACCTGAAGAACAGTGCCCCCAGCCTTCTTTAGTTAGCCTTATAACGAAAATAATATCACGACTAACCTAACCAATCGTTAGGCAACTGTACACCCTTGACGATTGGTTAGGTTAGGTCGTGATATTTTCGTTAGTTAGCCTTATAAAGCTAACTAAAGAAGGCTGGGGGCCCTGATCTTTAGGTGATCAGTTTTTTAATCTCAAAGTAAATGAATGTATTTACTTTCTTGATAAAAAAATTAGGACACACTTCCCTTAAACATAAAGTATTAATTAACTGTTAATTTCACCAAGTTTCAGTCTTTGAACTGTTCAGAATTTTGAAAAAACCAAACTTGATGACCATAAAATCAATTGAAAAAAATACTTTAAATCTCGTAACTCAGTAAAAATTCATTAGTTCGCCGCTGGTTAGTTGGAAAAATAATAATTTTATGGTCACAGAATCCTTTCCTATTCATGATTGGGTATCGAATACGCTGTCATTTAAATTGGTCAGTTATTTATTTCTATTGGTCAGATTATATTCCAACCATTTAAGAATTCTCGCTGAATTTCGAAACTTTCAGTATTTTATACACAACTTTTATTTCTTTGGCGGACTTTTTTCCACAACTATGCCAATCTCAAAGGCATTCATGCGTGGAAAGAAACGAACAATGTGATTGAAAACCAAATAAGAGAAATGACATTCCTAAAGTTCGAGGAATTCGGAATGACCTTGAATGTTAAGTCTAACTAATTAGTGTATTAGTTAATAATTTGTCAATTAATAATAATAATAGGACTTACATATCACTTTTGGAATGTGACAGATATTATTACTAATCATTATTATTATTATTATTATTATTATTAGTAGTAGTAGTAGTAGTAGTAGTAGTAGTAGTAGAAGTAGTAGCAGTAGTAGTAGTAATAGTGTTTTTGGTTCATATTATTATAAATTTGCAAAACTAAAGAGCATGAATTTTATATATATATATTATACACACACATATATATATATATATATAGGGTGTCCGAGAATTATCTGTACAATTTTTGGCTGTTATTAAAAGTCAACCATGAAGTGTAGAAATTCCAGTGTTGTCCCATTTTACAGAGAATCTCATTAAGTTTTTTCTGATACCAAGTTTTGACAAGTTTTTTAGAAATTCCAGTGTGTCCGAAAATTATGTGTACAATTTCATCTTTTAATAAAATTCTTGATGACACACGTAAAATTCTTAAACAAGATTATTTAGAATCTGTATTTTCAAAAGTTTCTTTTATTAAAGTAACGTTGTTACAAACATTCGATATGTGCACCATCAGTGATTCGCAAAACATCCAATCGATAATCCAAATGTTGCCATGTACGCTGCGGCATATCCACATCAATTCGCTCAATAGCAGCTGTGATTCTTGCTTTTAAATCATCAATGTCTGTCACCCGCGTACAAAAAAGAAAAAACTTGTCAAAACTTGTTATCAGCAAAAACTTAATGAGTTTCTCTGTAAAATGGGACAACACTGGAATTTCTACACTTCATGGTTGACTTTTAATAACAGCCAAAAATTGTACAGATAATTCTCGGACACCCTGTATATATATATATATATATATATATGAATAGAAACGACATAAGTGTTAAGGAACGTTTCTGCACACGAGGAGGAGAGATAACGAATAAATGAAAAATGAGGCGAACCGCCCGGGAATCGAACCCAGGGCCTTCCAATTGCCGGTTGGACGCGCTACCATTATGCTACGGCCCTCGATTAATCACAAATCGAAATTCTCCCACATAGGGCAGAAACCAATGCCCTGAGAGGGCACCCTCGCAAATCGTGAATATGCGCATATAACTGCAATGACCACGTTCCTTAATACTTATGTCGTTTCTATTCATTTATATACTGCGTGGTCATTGCAGTTATATATGCATATATATATATATATATATATATATATATATATATATAATGAAAAGAACCACGAAGGAAAGGAAACACAGAATGGTGCTCAAGCGATTTCGTCTAATGACATCCTCAGGAACACATTACGGGAAAGCGCTTAAGCACCATTCTGTGTTTCCTTTCCTTCGTGGTTCTTTTCATCATAAATATTTTCACGTGTTACTTTCGTGAAATAATTTTCATATATATATATATATGTTAGTCTTGAGGTGACGATCGCATTGGCTTTGTTCTAACTCAGCTTGCAATGTTATCGCACGTGATAGAATCAACACAGAAATTTTTTGATAGTTGAGGTATTCATTTTAAAAACATGCTGTAAAATAATCTTTCACTTTTCTTAAACTTCTGCAACAAGTGGCCTTTTTTCGAATTTTCAGTCTGTTGAACACCACCGCTCCTCCTCTAAACCTCATCTTCTTTTCCTTACTGAAGCTCAGGTGTCTGAAACGACTGACAGCAGCCCCTTTTCTGTACCCTCTTATGTTCTCTATACTCAATTTCACTCCAAAGGTGGATGTTGCGTTTGTGTACGCAATGACTTAACTTGTTCTCGTATTCCCGAACGCGAATCTTCCGAATTCTATACCCTCTGGCTACGGCTTACATGTCATTCTCAAATTAAATACATCTGCGCTGTTTACCTTTCCCATAATTCTACTGACTATCTAAAATTCTTTGACTACCTCACTTTTAAAGTGGAATACATTCTTTCCCGCTCTCTCTTTACTGAAATCTCCATTTTAGGACATTTCAATGTTCACCACCATCTTTGGCTTTCCTCCATTTCACTAACATCCCTGGTGAACTAGCTTACATCTTTTCTATCATAAATGACCTAGAGCAGTTTGTACACCACCCTTCTCGTATCCCTGATCGCCTTGGAGATAGGCCCAACATTCTGGATTTATTTCTTACCTCTCATTCTTCTTCTTACTCTGTGAAACTTTTTTCTTCGTTGGGCTCCTCCGATCACAATCTTATATCTGTTTCCTGTCCTATCGCTCCAATTCGGCCTTTGGATCCTCCCAAGAGGAGACGCCTACGACACTGTGGCGCTGCTGATTGGGAGGCCCGTAGGCAGTACTTCTGTGATTTCCCATGGAATGATTACTGCTTCTGGCCGCGGCCCTTCTGAGTGTGCTGAGCGCATCACAGAGGAGATTCAATCGGGCATGGAGACGAACATTCCATATTCTATTCCTACTACTAACGCAAAAAAACCCTTGGTTTAACTTTACTTGTTCTAATGCTATCCGCAAAAGAGAGGAAGCTTTAAAAAGGTAGCGTCGTCATCCAACTCCTGACTCTTACTCGACTTATATTTCTACACGGAATCGTGCAAAATCTGTTCTTCCACTCGCCGAAAACTTCTTCATCCGACAAAAATGTGAAAACCTATCCAATTCTAATTCTTCTCGCTCTTTCTGGCATCTAGCTAAAAACCTCTTCAACAACTTTATTTCCTCTTCTTTCCCTCTTTTCCATTCTGATGGTTCAGTTGCCGTCTCCTCTCCTGATAAAGCTGAACTCTTCGTTCAAACTTTCGCTTTCAACTCAACTCTGGACGATTCCGGTGCTGTTCCTCCATCTCCTCCTCCCTCTGACCTTATTATGTCTAAAAATAGAATCTATTCCAAAGATATTTTTTCTGCCGTATCTGGCTCAACTCTAGGGAGGAGTACGGTCCTGATGGTGTTCCTCCTGTTGTTCTTGAGAACTGTGCTTCTGTGCTGACACCCTGCCTAGGCAAACTCTTTCGTCTTTGTCTCTCATGTGGTACTTTTCCTTCATGCTGGAAGTTCGCTTTCATTCAATCTGTCCCAAAGAAGGGTGACCGCTCTCAACCCTCCAACTATCATCCAACTGCTTGATTTCTTACCTTTCCAAACTTTTTGAATCTATCTTAATAGGAAGATTCTTAAACACCTCTCTTCTCACAATCTTCTTTCAGATTGTCAGTATGGGTCCCGCAAGGGACGCTCTACTGGCGATCTTCTTGCATATCTCTCTGACTCTTGGTCATCCACCTTTTGGGATTTCGGTGAAACTTTTGCTATTGCGCTAGACATATCAAAAGCTTTTGATAGAGTCTGGCATAAATCTTTAATTTCGAAACTGCCTAACTTCGATTTTTATCCAGCTGTGCCTTCATCTCTAATTTCCTTTCAGTGGTCTTTTCATTTTATTTATTAATGATCTTTTAATTCGCACTTCTGTCCTATTCACTCCTATGCCGATGATTCCACTCTTCACTTCTCCACCCGCTTCCCAAAGCGTCCCTCCAACAGTCACACCATGATTCGCGTAGGACGGCTATGGCACACCTAACCTCTGATCTTTCTGCTAGTTCTGATTGGGAGAGAGAAAACCTTGTAGCTTTCAATGCCTCAAAAGCTCAGTTCCTCCATCTGTCTAGTTGTCACACTCTTCCACACGACTATCCCCTTACCTCCAACGGCACACAGCCGAATCCTTCCTTTTCTCTTAATATTCTTGTCGTTTCCTTTTCTCGTGATCTTTCCTGGAAAGATCACATATACTTTCTTTCCACAACAGCTTCTAAGAGGTGAGGTGTGCTGTACCGTCTCGGCGGTTTCTTAACCCCCATTCAGTTGCTATCTCTGTACAGGGGTCTCCTTCGCCCCTGTTGGAGTATGCTTCTCATGTGCGGGGTGGCGACCCATTCGCAAGTCTCAAACCGAAGGCAATACTTTTTCTTCTAAAATTTCCAGATATTTCTTCGAATTCAAGTTTATATTGATGACAACAAGCTTTCCTGGACCAGAAGCACTAAAATATCCCCAAGGAAGTAAACTACCACCATGTTTAGCCGAAGGTAGAATGTTTTTTTTTTTCCTTGAGTGCAGTATTTGATTTTCGCCAAACATACCATTCCTGAATAATTCAATTCTGGTCTCATCTGTCCAGAGAACTTTCTTCCAGAACGCAAATTCATCATTTTGATGATCCTTAGCCTACTTTAAACAAGTTTCTTTGTGCACTTTTTGCAGCAGAGGTTTGCTTCAGCAACTCTTCCATGCAGACCATTCCTTCTCAATGTACGACGTACAGTAGAGGGATGGACATCGTTCTTAGGGAGTCTTAATGTTTGGCAAATGTCACCTCCAGTCACTCGTGGACTCGCAGCAGCCATTCTTTCAATTCGTCTAGCTGTACGTTCTGAAATTTTGCAAGGCCTTCACACCTTGATAAGATTTTGATTGCTCCAAAGCTTTTCGATTTCTTTATAACTACAGCAACCGTCGTGAATGAATTTGAAGTTCTTCTCCTATCTTCCTATAACTCTTTCCAGACTCGTGTGCATCAATAACAGCTCTTTTAAGATTTGTAGACTGCTCTTTACCACGACGACCCATTGCTTATTAATGACTTGTATTGTCATCCGTCTTCCATGAAGATTCACAGAGAAACTCGAATTCAGAAATGCTGACAGTCTCTAATCAATAAACAGCCAACTATTGGTAATAGTTTTATATATATATATATATATATATATGTACGCCTCGGTGGTGTAGTGGTTAACGTCACTGACTACGGTCTTTTAGACTCTTGCATAAATTCCCCCCCCCCCCCCCCCCGAGATGCTCAGCTTCGCAAATGTTTGCTACCCGCAATGTCCCGAGCTTCCCGGAGGTAACAAGACGTGCTCAATACAGTCTAATGCAAAGAATTAAAAAATCAACCAACCTGATCATCCACGCTACTGCCATTTATCGTCTAAGCTATGGACTTCTTGGTACGAAAACGTCTGTAGCTCCACTTAACTTCGACATTACAGTATTATTTCTAATCATTTGTATATATTTCTATCCTTAGTATATGAACTGTCATTGTATTAATAATATTTGTCATATGGACTATAGCGTCTGCCAATAAACCTTTTCATTTTCATTTCATTTTCATTTTCAATAATTTTAAATTCTTGAAGCCGGAGGTGGTGGACACACAAAGTATTACATAATTTTGTAAGTAAATGTACGAAAGCTTTCGCATTTTATCTTTTTTATTTTCCTCAAATTCTTTGATGTTTTAAATTATATGTTGGAATTGAACTAATTTTTATATTTGTTAAGTTTTTCCAAACGAACGGTAAACTTTTCATAGCTATCTTATGCATGGTACAAAAAATAAGGACGAATATAACTGAAATATTTCTCTGTACAAATACTTATGAGAGCCACTATATATGTATACAAACTAATGCCCACATTACCTAATGAAATGCCTTAAAACAAAAAATAATATGTGATTTACTCACATAATACCCATAAAACTTGAGGCAGGAAACTATGTAATTACCGAAATAAAATTACACGTACAACCCATAACAAGGACTTCTGGAACGGTTGATTTACATCTTATATTAAGGCTTGACCTACCTTCGTGTTTTACATGTGCCTCGAGCATAATACGGTCAGTGCCACCTTTATGACACTCGAAATTCTCATACAAATTGGCCTGGAATAGAAATGAGCATGCACGATTGGACTTCAAAATGATTTTGAAAAAGTCGTAAAAGTTTTATGCCAGATTTCGTTATATATGTGTGTATGTATATATATATATATATATATATATATATATATATATATATATAATATAATATATATATATATATATGTGTGTGTGTGTGTGTGTGTGTGTGTGTGTGTGCCTCGGTGGTATAGTGGTTAACGTCACTGACTACGAATCCATCGGCCCCGGGATCGAGACCCGGTGACGGCATGCGGTGCGCAGCAAAACTCAACTGTTCATGCTTCTATACAATAAAAAAAAATTTGGTTGGTAAATAAATCGGTACCTGGGTAGCCTAGTGGTAAAGACGCTGGGCGTGACGGTGAGGCGTGATTTGGTTTCCACGTTAAACTGTAGGTCTAAGGTGGAGTGACAAGCTTAACCATCATCAGAATGAACAATTCGGGCGGAAGCAAAACGAAGATTAACCAATGTATATAGATATGAAAATAAAAACCCACTCTAATAGACAGAGTTTATTTCCACAACAGTTTCGATGCCCACTTGCATCCTCCTCGGTTTTTCTGTATCCACCCGAGGAGGATGCCAGTGGGCATCGAAATTGTTGTGGAAATAAACTCTGTCTATTAGAGTGGGTTTTTATTTTCATATTTTGACCTTCACTTAAAAAAAAGTGAAGTTTATTTGCATTTATAATGTATATAGATATTTATATACAGGGTGTTCATAAAAGATCTGAACGATTTCAATCCTTATTAATGTGATAACCCAATAACATACAAAGAAACAAGTTTGTCCATGTGACTCCGCACAGCTAAATGTTTTACATACTTGTTTAATGAACTTCAACATTGCGCCATTATAGGGTGTACTCAAAGTACACCTATATAGGGTGTACTCAAAGTCCTTTCCAGATCATAAACTTTAATTACATGGAATCCAAAGAAGAGACAGCAATGCTTTGTTTTACATGTTGTTGCATATAACAAATCAAGTTTTTTTTTTCTTGTCAGTGTTTGGTGTGGATTAATGCATGATAGAGTGATAGGCCATTTTTCTTTGCTGAAAAGAATGTTACGGCACAAATGTACTTGGACATGCTCGAGTTCTTTGTACCCCCAGTTGGAAGACCTTCAACCATCCATCATTTTACAGCACTGGGATTTGTTAGTGCGTGAGTTCTTCAACACCACTTTCCCCGGAAGATGGATTGGGCGCGACGGGCCGGTGCCATGGCCTCCACGATCCCCGATATCACGGCCCTGAACTTCTTCCTGTGGGGATATGTAAAGGATTATGTGTACCATACTCCTGTTGCTGACATTGACACTCTTCGTGCAAGGATTTGCGATGCCATCACGAGAGATATGCAAGCGAACGTATGGCGTGAACTCGAATTTCCTTGGATGTGCTACGTGTAACTAACGGTGTACATGTTGAGATTTAATGAGAAACGTAATAAACTTGATATGTTATGCAACAACATACAAAACAAAACATTACTGTGTCTTCTTTGGATTTCATGTAATTAAAGTTTATAATAGGGAAAGGACTTTGTGTACACCCTGTACAGTATTTCATATATTCGGGGCTTGTTTCTCTACAAATTACAAATTTCCAATTGAAAAACCAAGTTTGCTAAATTTGGGGGCACGGCTATATATATATATATATATAATATATATATATATATAATATATATATATATATATATCAGTGGCGGTTCTTTAGATTAGGCAGGTGAGGCGACGCCTCACCTAATAAAAACAAAACAAAATATTATTCATAAAAAGTTTTTCTCCCATTCATTTTGTACATAAAAAGTACTATATTTCATGCATAAAGTGTTAGCATTTGAAAAAAACTTGCTTCGCTTTGTATTGAGGCGAGACAACCAAAACGCTCAGTGTTGCTCCGATTATAAATTAGTTGCTATGACGCCGATGACGTCACTCACACTGCTGAAATATAATGGCTGAGGCGAAATGAATTTTCGCCTCAGCCAGTACTTCATACTATATAAATTTTTTTTGCTTCACCAATTAAGGAATGCACGAGCCGCTACTGATATATATATATATATATATATATATATATATATATATATATATATATAATAAAGAGAGAGAGAGAGGTGAACAATGAAAACTGACGACATAAGCAAGGAAATGATGATAGATTTGACAGCTCAATGAATTGCATATATAACACAAATCACTGTTGCTTCCTTTAGTGATGAACCACGTACAGAAGAAGGCTCGTCCAGTACTTTGACTCTCCATACTCGTATACTAGTACATGGCAATGAGGTTATCGCACCCTGAATGGGTACGCCTGAAAGGCGGAGTCTGTCTTCTTTCTATGAGTTTGTTTATAAACAATCTGTATCCAACATATATATATATATTATATATATGCAAGATATGGGAGGTGCAAATACGGACAAAAATGCCATTACCACCACCCTCAAAGGAACGCAACGGGTGAACAGGAAAAACGAACATCAGAGAAGGGTACCAATTTTTTAGACGTAGCTAACACACTAACACAATTCAGCTGCTAAATACTATTCAGCAAATACAAAGTCAGCTGACAAATATAGGAATCCGAGAGCCGGACAGAAGGCACGCACAAAGACTCCATGCATTATCGGGACAAAAGGTACCGACAAAGATAAAAAGAGGCAAATTCTCGGAGGGCCACAAGGCAACGAAACCGGCACCCCCATTGGAAAACAAATCGGAACCACCTGTATGCGAAAACGATAGAGAAAAAATAAAAATAATCCTAGCCAACATTCAGGGCTTTAAATCAAATCATTCCCCGAACGAAGTTTTATACCCGAAAGGACTCATGCAAGAAGCCGGAGCAGACTTTGCATGCCTCACAGAAACTCATCTAAATGACTGCCAGGCGAAATGTGAAACTGTGAGTCCTGTGTTGACAAAAAAGAGCCGACAGAACAGTGAGACGTAAAGGAGGATGTGCTATTTACACACGCGAAAGGCAGATGGCAGAAATGACTATAAGTACCTCAAACAGCTACGTAGAATGTGTAGCAGCAAAAGTTGAAAAATTAAATATGATACTAATTAGAATGTACAGACCCCCAAACACGCCAACCTCAAAATTTTCAGATTCCATTACAGAGGAAAGAAACTGGGTAAAAGATCTATACTCTCCAACCCCAAATATTTTTCTCTGTGGTGATTTTAATTTCCCATTCATGAAATATAAAAGGATAGGAAAAAATATATGTATACACCAGGACAAGAGGGGCACACGGGAAGACCAGGAGCAGGTGAAAATGCTACTAGCTCCAGCTGATGAATTTGTGTTAAAGCAAAAAATAACAGAAAACACAAGAAAAAACAACTGCCTAGATTTGGTATTCACAAACAGCAACCTAATTGATAATGTAGAAATATCCCCAACCATAATATCGGACCACAACATCATTGAAATAACAATCAATAGAAAAACAGGAAAGAACACGAACAACAGAAAGGAGCAAATTCGAAATTTTAATTTTCACTCCAAAGCTATAAACTGGGAAGATGTTGCATCGAGCATGGAAGTAATAGATTGGAAGACCATTTTCGAGGCCAAGACAACAGAAGAAATGCTAATGACTTTAGAGGAGAAGACGTTCGAAATTGTGGAAAGACATGTCCCAAAAATACAACAAAGAGGAAAGACAAGCAGGTTCGAGAGACAAAAGACGTCATGTCCGAAAGAGAAAAAGAGTGACTGCAAAATTAAGTAACTATAAAGATACATCAGAAAAATATTAAATGATAAACTGCAGAGTATCGATGACGTCATGCAGGAACAAATTGAGAAGCACACAGAAAAAGAAGAAGATGACGCTATAGAAGCGATAAAGGATAACTCAAAGTACTTCTATAATTTTGCAAAAAGAAAGTCGAAAAACCATGCGACTATCGGACCTTTGAAAAATGAGAACAGTGCTTTATCTGATGATCTAACAGAATTAGCTGAAATATTAAGAGCTCAGTACGAATCATCTTTCAGCATCCCAAAGCTGACAAATTGATATGCGATAGAAACGCGTTCTTTGAAGAAGAACCACAAGGGGAAAGTATAACAGACTTCGACTTTACGCAGATGATATTATACAAGCTATAGGGAAACTAAAAACACACTCAGCGGCAGGACCGGATAAATGGACTGCCACACTGATCAAAAGCTGCAAGAATACAATCGCTGAGCCCCTATATTGGATATGGAGACGATCACTAGACACAGGAGAAATACCGCGCATCCTGAAGAGCGCGAACATAGTCCCAATATATAAAGGAGGAGATCGATCCCAGGCCAAAAACTATAGGTCAGTGTCACTTACATCTCATCTCACTAAAATATTTGAAAGAATAGTTAGACAGAAAATCTGACTTTTTGGAAACTCAGAAAAAATTAAATGATAACCAACATGGGTTTCGGTCAGGCAGATCATGCCTATCACAACTAATGGAACACTATAACAACATTATTGATGTACTTTAAAGTAATGAAAACTATGATGTAATATACACGAACTTTGCCAAAGTGTTCGACAAGTGTGACCATGGAATCATAATACATAAACTGAAT
The DNA here is from genome assembly GCA_023014485.1 of Bathynomus jamesi. NCBI lineage: Eukaryota > Metazoa > Arthropoda > Malacostraca > Isopoda > Cirolanidae > Bathynomus > Bathynomus jamesi. The sequence continues at coordinate 63,259 of JAJOZX010004270.1, forward strand.
GAAATATATGGAAATAACAGGAAAAGTAGGGAAATGGATATATAATTTCCTTAGTGAACGACGGCAAGTCGCTACAGTACAAGGAGTATCTTCATCAGAATCAGAGGTCATCAGCTCAGCACCACAAAGAACAGTATTAGCTTCACTACTCTTCATAATCATGCTAACTGACATAGATAAGGACGTTACCAGAGACAGCACAGTAACATCCTTTGCTGATGACACAAAGATCAGTAGAAAAATAAGAAACCCAGAAGATATAGGATCTCTACAAACCGACATGAACAGACTCTACAAGTGGACGGAAGACAACAATATGAAGTTTAACACTGAGAAATTCCAGCTGTTTCGGTACGGAAAAAGAGAAGACCTAAAATCCATGGAATATTATACCCCAAATGGACAGGAAATTCAGAGAAATTCTAGAACAAAAGATTTAGGTGTAGTGACTGATGATGCGAAATTTGAAACACAAAATAGGATAGCAGTAAACAGAGCAGAGAATAACTGGTCAGATATTGAGAACCTTTAAACGAAGGGATAGGAATGTATGATTCCTCTACTGAAAACACTGATCATACCCAAATTGGAATACTGCTCGGTCCTAACATCCCCATATAAAAAAGAAGACATTATACGTATAGCTCGAAAGGATTCAGATAAGCTTCACAGCCAAGATCAAGGTGTGCAAAGAGCTAAATTACTGGGAAAGGTTACGCGAACTAAACCTATATTCACTGGAAAGGAGAGGAGAGAGATACACCATTATTTACACTTGGAAAATAATGGAGACACTAGCCCCTAATCTTACTCTGAACCCTGTAACTCCCCCAAACAACAGTGGAAAGTAGAAAAGGAAGACTGTGTCGTGTTCCCAAATTAAAGGCGAGACAGGGAACATCTTTAACCCTGAAAGAAAATAGTTTTGTGGTGAGAGGACCAAAACTGTTTAATCAGCTGCCCAAAGACCTAAGGAACACGAATGTTGTTACAGTAGACATCTTCAAAAGAAGATTAGACGTCTGCCTCAGAACAATCCCCGATGAGCCAGGCGTACCTGGCTATGTGAGGTGGAGAGTACAAGAAACCAACTCACTACTTCACCAGGCCAACTCGAGAGGAGGGACGACAAGCTTGACCTTCGTGAAATGAGGAATCATCGCGCGGAACACTTGAAAGGTTGAAAGGTGTGTATATATATATACACACAGTATATTCTTTTAATTTAATGACTGAATATTTTGATCGCTCCGTCCCACAGCTATTTAGTTAGCTAAAACAATCACATAAGATAAAACTCCTTTTCACGTCTGTTTTTCCTTTTAAATTAAATTTCTGTGAGTGTAATTTGTAATCAAAAGTATTTTTACTTGTATGTTTGTTCCTAAAATGTTACTTTCATCTTAGTTTGATATTTTTAATTAGTTTTCTCTGGCCTTTGAAGTATTAATTATAAAAAATTTCGCTGTTTCATATTATTTTTCATATATACAGGGTGGGCCATAAGTCTCAGTCAGTTATAATTAAAACGAAAATCTATATAGCGAAGCTCACACTGACGTAAGCAATTACTAAGGAAAGAATATTTGAGGGGTCCCGCGTCTTAAGGTACCTAAGCGCCAAAATTAAAATTCGCCAGAAATTGCCTCCAAAGTTCAGCAATATTCTAGCAATAGTATTTCTGTTATTAATTGAGCTAGAACGTTCATTTTTTACTAAATTAAGAGTTCTAAGTATGCTAATGAAGATGTTGATGAGTTTTTGGAATAGATTTTCATGTTTTATATTTTATATATATATTTTTTTAATTTTTTGATTTTCTTATTATGTCGAACTTTGGGTGCGATTTCTAGCACAGAATGATTCCATTGATTTTTCATCACTGTAACTAGCACGGTGAGACATTGCTGCACACGTTGATAATAGTTAGAAGCCGGGTGAATAGAATAATCCACGCAATATTCAGCAATATGAGCAAGAACACAGGACGCCTGCTAACAGCAACGCGAGTCTTAAGGTACTGGCGGGATGTTTGTGTTGTGTCCCCCTCGGCGCGTGGAGCGGGTGGCCAATCAGAAAGCAGAGCGGCGTGGCTGCCATGTTTTCATTGGCTCGCGCTCCTCCTGCTGTTCCCGCCACCCAGAGACCGAGTGTCCTACCCCCACCCCTATCACCTCCCACCAGTTGAACGGGATATTGAGGCCTTAAGACGCGCATCACATCTGGGCGGCAGAGCCCAGCTGGCGATAGAGGTGAAAAAAGTAGTTCGCTTCATAAGGTTTTCAACCATACTTCTAGTGTCGTAAGGTCATTATAACCCATTATAACCCTTCCACGCGATAGAGGAAGGGTGAAAATAGTGATATCCATCAAAAACACGTTTTCGCCTCAATTTTGTCGAGATGGTTATAATTTGCATTTTGAATAATTGGTAAATATTTCCAAACTTATGAGTTATGATAAACTTTTTACTTTGATTTTTTGGTATTTTCGCTTTAATTAAAGCCGATTGGGTCTTATGGGCCACCCTGTAATAAATAAATAAATAAATAAATAAATATAATCCAAATGAAAGCCATGGTATCTTGTGAAATATATTTGAAGTGACATCTTCTCAATTATCAGGAGTAACTAAATGAAAGAGAAATGAACTTTGTGTCAAGGAGGACGAAAACTTCGGATACTGATAAATTAAATAACTAAAAGAATGGATAAAAAAACATTACCCAATTTTTCACTGGTCGTTTTTTTGTTTTTTTTTGTTTTTTTTTTGTAGCTAGAAACGCGGTTTAGACAGTTGGTCGGATAATTTAATTGTTTTTAAATTGGTTTATAATTTCGTAAAAATATTCGCAAATAAATGTCAGATATTAAATGCTTTGCAAATTGTAAACAAATAGTTCGCTCTATTAAGCCTGAGTAAGCCACAGCTCAGCGAGAATATTGTTATTGTAACAAGTGTCACCGTTAGCATATATATATATATAGGTACTTACGTATTATCGGAACTACCAAACTGTTTATTATGTATTTTTGCTCTCGTCATTTTCGTTTAAACTAACGAAAATATCACAACTTAACCTAACCAATCATCAAGGGCGTACAGTTGACCTAACCGGGCATTCAATTAACCTAAGAGGTTAATATTGGTTATTTCACCTAAATATCTTCTGATCTTTTCGTATGAGGCACTCACTGTCACATTTCGGGCAAGTTAAGGATGAGAGAACAACGCCGTAATTGATAAAAACATCCCGAGCTTTGTCTTCATCTAGTACTATCGGGACTACCTACGAAAGACACATTTTCCGTTTTAAGCGATTTTATTCATTGTGGATAATATAATGTAATATGATATAATATAATATGATTAGGTCAGGTTAGCTACGAAAAACAAAATAAAACGGAAAATACCCGGTTAGGTCAAGTGAATGCCCGGTTAGGTCAAGTGAATGCCCGGTTAGGTAACTGAATGCCCGTTAGGTCAACTGTACGCCCTTGATGATTGGTTAGGTTAAGTTGTGATATTTTCGTTAGTTTAAATGAAAATGACGAGAGCAAAAATACATAATAAACAGTTTGGTAGTCCCGATAATACGTAAGTACCTATATATATATATATATATATATATACACACACACAAACTCAGAATGGTCCCCTGAGAAACTTATATGTTAAACACAGACCGTGCATGGAACAAGGAACTCTTCTGGGAAATTACATCCACTATAGTTCGAATAAGTAATGACAAATGACAAATACTATAGTTTTTTCTTTTTCATGATGGAAAGCCCAACGTGGGCACCGGGTTACTCGCAAAGAGGCCCCAAAATATAGCTTCCCTCACCAGCTATCTGCAAAGCAGATAGGATCCAGCTTTGGGACAGGATCTAGGGTTTACAGCTTGCACCTAGCCTACTACATTCAGAACCTCAATATACGCAAGAAACTCGTTGCATTCACGTCGGATTGAATACATCAAAGAAAAAGGGGCAATCCGGTGCTCACGTTGGGCTTTCCATCATGAAAAAGAAAAAAAAAGAAAAAGTCTTTAGTATTTGTCATTTATCATTATTTATTCGAACTATAGTGGATGTAATTTCCCAGAAGAGTTCCTTGTTCCACGCACGATCTGTGTTTAACATATAAGTTTCTCAGGGGACCATTCTGAGTTTGTGTATATTAAACGGACGTGTTATGTGCCTTGAAAAGTGGACGCTCAATGTCCCGGTTGAGGTTTAAGTTTTGTTTTTTGGCGAAAAATACAATAGTTACCCCTTTTTCTTTGATGTATTCAATCCGACGTGAATGCAACGAGTTTCTTGCGTATATTGAGGTTCTGAATGTAGTAGGCTAGGTGTAAGCTGTAAACCCTAGATCCTGTCCCAAAGCTGGATCCTATCTGCTTTGCAGATAGCTGGTGAGGGAAGCTATATTTTGGGGCCTCTTTGAGTAACCCGCTGCCCACGTTGGGCTTTCCATCATGAAAAAGAAAAAACTATGGTATTTGTCATTTATCATTACTTATTCGAACTATAGTGGATGTAATTTCTCAGAAAAGTTCCTTGTTCCATGCACGGTCTATGTTTAACATATATATATATATATATATATATATATATATACTCAGCTTAATGTGATTGCAAGAGGGCATGATATATCGGAAAATTACATCCGATAGTCGGTGAATTATATAATTATTAAGATAACGAATCAAAACATATTAATGTAAAATGTTTCTTTAGTTTATGGTAAAGTCCTCACTGCGGGAAAATAAATTAAAGTATAGGGATAAACTGGAAGTAAAGTCTTTCTCCTAACTCCTGAAAGCAGTCAGAAAAGCGAGATCTTCCGGAGGAGCTCCCAACTACAACTCCTACCGAAACGACAAATTTCTTCAAAAGATTATAAAAAAAATATTTGGTGAAGCTGAAATATATTTCATATTTTTACCATATTTGTCACGCAAATATACTGTAGAACTACTTTCACTTGTCGAAGGTATAATAATCAAATATACTTTGTGTTGTATCTGAGCGCAACAGTTCGTTCGTTTTATTTACAAATGTCACTGTTTCTGCGCGTGTGTTGACACCTGCTGTCAGTATGAAGCGCTTTTCGCTCTTTAGAAGCTATCAGAAAACGAAGTGAATTGGGGATGGGTTGGCGGTGGGGGTGGGTTCTAATTTCCTATTTCCTCTTTATACACTTTACTTCGGGACCAACATCTCTTTCCGCCATTATCATGCCGACTTCATCTATCGGCGGCATTACAGCTTCGACATTGTCACCAATTGATAACCATTCCCCAAAATTTACATTTACATCTAGAAAATTAGAAATGTTTATTGGGTCGCTGTTGAAACGCCGGAAATTCACTGACGTTTCTGAATTCCGAAAGATTATCAAATGATTTCAAGAATTTGGTAACATTATCTGACATCATGATCGCGATAAGCAATAACAATTTGCATTATATGACCAATTTCATGGAAGTTAGCCTCGAATATGTGAATTCGATAATAGTAAGCAATTCGATGCCAATATATATATATATATATATATATATACACACAGGGTGTCCCATAAGTCCGGCATCATAGGAGAAATTCATATTTTTCTATTTCTACAAACCATAATTCATATGCTCGGGATGCCAATTTCCCGTCCACTATTCTGTTCAGTGACGAGGCTGTTTTTTATGGAAATGGTGAGGTAAACCGACAGAACACCCGCTACTGGTCTCAAAACAACCCTCACTGGTATACCTCTTCAAAGGAACAAGGTGCATCTCGGGTGATGGTATGGTGTGGCATTTGGAAGGATCGCATCATAGGCCCCCCTCTTTTTCGATGAACATGTCACTGGAGGCACCTACCTACGTATGCTCAAGGAAGAAGTATTCCCCAGTGTCTTGAACGAAGAAAGAAATTTCCCAACATGGTTCCAGCAAGACGGCGCTCCTGCACATTACAGCACCCAAGTAAGGGAATACCTGTACTAACAATTCCCTGGTCATTGGATAGGACGTCGAGGGCCTGTGGAATGGCCAGCTAGAAGCCCGGATCTCACGCCGCTAGATTTTTATCTCTGGTGCCACTTGAAAGCGCTGGTATACGCAGAGAAAATTAGGAGTGTTGAACATTTGCGGCAGCGCATTATGGTCGCATGTAACACCATTACTCCTGACATCATTCATCGTGTGCTTGCTGACTGGATATCACGTCTGAATTTGTGTATTGAAAACAATGGTGGACATATTGAGCACGTTCTGTAAATAAAAGCTTTTGTTTTGCCTTTTTTTATTATTTTTCCTATGATGCCGGACTTATGGGACATCCTGTATATATATATATATATATATATATATATATATATATATATATATATTATATATGATGAATAAAATCACGAAGGAAAGGAAACACAGAATGGTGCTGAAGCGCTTTCGTCTAATGACATCCTCAGGAACACTGAAGTACATAAAGAGTTACAGCCTGTATATAGGTTACCAAACAAAAAATAATATATATATATATATATATACAGTAAACGGAGAAAAAAATTAAAGGATTGTGGGAGGAGCATACAAATTTGTAAGGAAAAACTACCGATTTTAGCACTTTGCCCGAATCCAACACAAGATCAAATGAATTGTTTCCAACCGATGTTATAGTTAATTAAAAAAAATAATAAATTGAAAAATAAAAATAAAACTTGTAGGAGGAGCATACAAATTTATACTGGAAATCTGCCGAGGTTTTAGGGTGTATCAAAAGTCCTTTCTCATGGGTATTTTTCGTTAACACCTTTTTTTTTTCATTTATATTTCAGATAATTGAAGATATGGAGACTTATTTATTGGAGAGATTATACAGATCAAAAGAAGGTGGAAATTGTTTCGCGACATGTTGCTGGTAGAAGCCAGAGGGAGCCATGTCAGTTATTCCACGAACGACGTCTTAATTCTCTGACTTGGCGAAGACGTATGAGGATTGAGGGTGTCATTCATGGAATAACCGACATATGTCCAGTGGTGTAGTGCTGTGGGAACGCGTGGGAACGGCGTTCCCTTACTTTTTTTGGTAGACGGAACGGCGTTCCCTCACTATTTCAAATAAATCCGAACTTACAAATCTCTAACGTCATGAAATTTTAATTCACACCCCTAGAGGAAATATGAGAAAGAATCATTAACTGCTTCATTTCTTTTAGCTTTGACTGAGGCAATGCTAGCCTATAAAGATCTGGTGAAACAGTCACCACGGCGTACCAGTTGTTAACTTTTTTTTAGTTAATCATTCCAGTTGTTAGCTATTTTTATTGATCGTACTGGATGTCGTATATCTAATGACACTGGAAATACTGCATCTTCAACCTTGGAATATATCCTAATATCCAGTGCATATGACCTCAAAATATCCCTGAAATTGGTCAGATTTCAAAAGATTTCCCGGGGGGCTTACAGTGCCCCCGGACCCCCAGCTGTATGGGCTCGCCGCGCTCGCCATTGTCCCCTACGCATCTGAGTAACACTCAAAATGCGTTCCCTCACTTCTTTATTTAGCACTACACCACTGCATATGTCCCTCTGGCTTCTACCAGCAACACTGGAGCAAAACAATTTCTACCTTCTCTTGATATGTATAAGCAACTATATCGTCAATTATCTGAAATATAAATATAAAAACATTATTAATGCAAAATACCCATGACAATGGGCTTTTCGTACACATATATATATATATATATATATTGCCCTTCTAATTCATTTTAGTAAATAACGATCTTACATAATCCAATTAGTTCGCAACTGTTAACTTCATTCGTAAAAATAAAAAAAGATTTTAAAAAGTTTTCCGACTGTCATTTTTTTTCGTTATATCGAAAAACAGAAAAAAAATATTTCGTTTTAGTTAACAGATAAATTTTTATCTTTAAAACAGTAAAAATATAATATTTCCTTTATAAAAGTATAAAAGAAATTCATTTATTTATTCAACCTTTGGTTAGCTTCCGCCCGAATTGTTCATTCTGACGAAGGTCAAGCTTTTCACTCCACCTTAGACCGACAGTTTAACGTGGAATCCGAACGACGCCCCATCAGCAGCCCAGCATCTTAACAACTAGGCCACCTAGGGTACCCATTTATCTACCAACCACTTTCTTTTTTTTATTGTGTGGAAGGATGAACAGCTGGGTTTTGCTGCGCGCCGGCTGCCGTCGGGTCTCGAACCCGGGGCCGATGGATTCGTAGTCAGCGACGCTAACCACTACACCACCGAGACGCATATATATATATATATATATATATATATATATATATATATACAGGGTGTCCGAGAATTATCTGTACAATTTTTGCCTGTTATTAAAAGTCAACCATGAAGTGTAGAAATTCCAGTGTTGTCCCATTTTACAGAGAAACTCATTAAGTTTTTTCTGATAGCAAGTTTTGACAAGTTTTTCTTTTTCAGATATTCATACATACCCCTCATCCTTAATGAATCCACAGGAGAAAGCACAGTGTGTTGAATGGTTTCGAAACAAAATCAGATACACAAGTTCAACGAAGGTTTAGAACTAATTACAACAGAAACCCTCCATCAAGAGTAACCATACGAGCTTGGTATAAAAGGTTTAAGGAAACTGGAAGTGTAGAGCATAAGAAAGGAGCAGGGCGGCCTCGAACGTCTTTTGAAAATGTCGAGCGCATTCGAGAGGCTTTTGTTCGCAGTCCACGCAAGTCGACAAGAATTGCATCACGAGAGTTACAGATACCTCGTTCGACAGTGCATGATGTCTTGCGTAAACGTTTGAAGTTGCATCCTTACAAGTTGCAAATCTTGCAACAGATTACGCAAGAAGATAAGGTCTCCCGTAAGGAATTTGCAATGACTCTGCTTGACAGAGTCGACCAGGACAATGCGTTCTTGGCAAGAATCATGTTTTCGGACGAGGCAACTTTTCATGTTTCAGGCAAGGTAAACAAACAAAATGTGCGCATATGGGGGTCACAAAATCCACATTGCATAGAAGAGCTCATCAGCGACAGTCCTAAAGTTAATGTGTGGTGTGGCCTGTTACATCTATTACATGATCGTGTGATTGGACCATTTTTCTTCGGTGAATCAACAGTGACCTCCAATACCTACCTGGACATGTTGCAACACTTTGTCTATCCGCAATTGGAAGCACTGCATCCACGCATCATTTTTCAGCAAGATGGCGCACCGCCACATTGGGCCTTGATCGTCCGTAAGTCCCTGAATGAGACATTCCCAAACAGGTGGATTGGCCGTGGAGGTGCAATTCATTGGCCGGCTAGATCTCCCGACATCACACCCTGTGATTTCTTTCTTTGGGGATTCGTCAAAGATCTTGTGTACAATACGCGGGTGACAGACATTGATGATTTAAAAGCAAGAATCACAGCTGCTATTGAGCGAATTGATGTGGATATGCTGCAGCGTACATGGCAACATTTGGAGTATCGATTGGATGTTTTGCGAATCACTGATGGTGCACATATCGAATGTTTGTAACAACGTTACTTTAATAAAAGAAACTTTTGAAAATACAGATTCTAAATAATGTTGTTTAAGAATTTTACGTGTGTTATCAAGAATTTTATTAAAAGATGAAATTGTACAGATAATTTTCGGACACACTGGAATTTCTAAAAAACTTGTCAAAACTTGGTATCAGAAAAAACTTAATGAGATTCTCTGTAAAATGGGACAACACTGGAATTTCTACACTTCATGGTTGACTTTTAATAACAGCCAAAAATTGTACAGGTAATTCTCGGACACCCTGTGTATATATATATTATATATATATATATATATATATATATATATATATGCTAAAAATTATAGTTGAGAATTAAGCATTAATTTACGTAATGAGAATGAAATTTCTCTCTCTCTCTCTCTCTCTCTCTCTCTCTCTCTCTCTCTCTGTTGCATTGTTACATACACCACACACACACACCTTTTCCCTATAGCTCTTGCTGAGAGATTGCATACATGTTTTTAAGTATATTAGTGTCTGCATACCTGAATATTGTTGTATTTATATATTTTTACTTCTCAGGAGAAATGGACACGGAAATACAATCATATATACGAGTGTGTATATATATGTATATATATATATATATTAGGGTTGCCAGGCGTCCCGTATTTTACGGGACAGTCCCACATTTGATCAAAAAATCCCGCGTCAAAATCCCGCGTTCAAAATGTCCCGCAAAAAATATTTTTTAAGCAAATTTTTTGGGATGAATTTATTTACATTTCAATATTATGCATAATAATTTCAATTTATTCACGATGTTTAATTGTTAAATATTATTGTAATAAACTTTTTCTAATTTTGTTTGTTGTAACCGTTGAAGAAATCTAGTTTCAATTTGAAAAAAAATTTGGTCTTAAAAAAAACTTCAGAAAAAGTTTTGTCCCGCATGGGCATTTGCAAAATCTGGCAACCCTAATATATATATATATATATATATATATATATATATATATATATAATATATATAATATATATATATATATATATATATATATATATATATATATATATATATATATATATCATAATTACATTCATGAACATTTTCAGATTTAAGTAAAATAGAATGTAATTAAATATTGTATATTTTAAACAAATTATGTTAAGTTAGGTTAGGTTAGATTACTAAGGTTAGGAAGATTAGTTAAAGTTAGGTTATTTTTGTGATTATTATATTTTGGGGTGTTTAACTTCCTTCGTAACTGTAATGGTCGTATAACGGAGTGAACTTACAGCTTTACGTGGGATCTGAACCACGGGTCGCTACGTCACCTGCAGAGGGTGGTCACTCATCCAACTATTATCCAAACCAGGGTTGGCAAAAACCCAGCAAAAACCCCAAAACCCAGCAAAAAACCAGTTTGGGTAGTTGGGTTTTTACTGAGGTTTTTGGTTTTTGCTGAGTTTTTGCCAACCCTGATCCAAACCCAACTTCGCTTAACTTCGCTGATCTAATGGGAAGCGGTTTTACGACATGACCACGAGGTAACCCGTTAAATTGGTGATGAAAATGAGTAGATTCAATAAAAGTAACTTCTTTCTTTTGAATTGGCAAACTTATGTGGCTTTTATTGACACACAGAAAACAAAGACTTCTCGCAACCTTCTCTACAGAGAAATATTATCTTCTATTATCCCAAATCATCCAAGAAAGAAGTTTTGAAGACCATGCCTTCTATCTAAAGAAGTTACGTATCATTAAGAGAAGTTATTATGTCATCTGACAAGAAGCTTTGATACCCAAAAGAAGGAAAAAACTTCTCTTAGATTGCACTCTATAAAGAAGAAGTTATAAGTTCTAAATTTAGAAGGTTTTATTTTGAGTGCAGTTTCAAATCGCTCGGATCATTCGTTCAGTCCAGGGTCTGGATAATATAACTGGATGGGTGACCATCCTCCACTTCCAGATGAAGTATCGACCAGGGGCTCGGATCCCACGTTTAAATATACGTTTCCTCTGTCATATGACCCCACCCTGTGGGTGTTAAAACGAAGAAGTCTATAAACGACAGTAACAATTGAGTGAGTTGGACATTCATTCAGAAGATGTTAAGACATTTACGTTTATTGTCTTCAGTAAGTCTTATACTAAACTGTCCATTATTATTACGAATATACAGAGATATATAAAGACTAACAAAATTAGAACTGTTATTACTAAATAATAATAATAATAATAATAATAATAATAATAATAATAATAAAAATTTAAAATCATCCAAAATTGAAATTCAATCTGATCACAGATGTGAAAGTTAATTTTGGAGGTATAAATATTAAGATAATCGTCATACACACCTGCCTATCGTTATACACATCTGCCTATCGTTTAAATAACATTTGCTGTCTTTCGACGCTTTCCACGGTACATATTTCTGCAACTCATTTTAATTTTTAAACCTACGTTTCTTCCACTGCTCAAAGGTTTGAGAATTGAGAGTAGGAGAGTGTTTGCAGGTGTTATTTTAGTGAAAGATATGCAGGTGTGCTTTCGCAAACCGCATGCGAGATTCTCGTATTCATGTATAAATAAGAAGCGAATCGTAGTAGCGTATGTGAACATACACATACACACACACACACACACACACACACACACATATGTGTGTATATGTATATATATATATATACACGGTGAACCAAAAGTAGGTGGACAGTAGGTTGAATACGGTTTGTGTTATATATTATAACTATGGTGTTCATTATAACTATGGTGTTTGTGTTTTATTATATTAAATATTATAACTAAATTTATTTAAATTTTATTTTGTATTATAGTATACAAAAAAATTAAATATGTATTCTTAAAATAAACGTTATCATTTACTGTCCACCTACATTTGGTTCACCCTATATATATATATATATATATATATATATATATATATATATATATATATATATATATAGGTACGAATCGGCGGTTAAGCAACTGAATAAAATATGCATTTGTTTATTTAATCTATGTGATATTCTTCTATTCCAAAATGTTATACGTATCGCATATAATATTACGCGAACGCATACATACAGAGTGTTGACAAAAGTAAATAGACAACTTCGATTTTTCCATAGTTTTTGATTTGATAATAAAAGTCAATAAATAATAATTTTATTGAATCAATATATTTAGAATCGTGTTGCTTTTCCTCTTTCCATTATGTAACGCTGACACACGTTCTGGCATTCCACTGATGAGCTTTTCCATTTGTTCATGAGGACACTCATCGTGGTGTATATTGACTTTTTCCAACCCTCTGTTTATATATATATATATATATATGATGCAAGCCCACAAGGAAAAAGAAAAATGATTCCAAGTTCTTTGTGTATTCAGAAGTACACCTCGTCAGGGAATGAAGGAGGAGAAGGCGAAATGACAAGAAATATATACCTATGTACAGCGGGACAGAAAAATAAAAGATTAGCACATGATTAACAAGAGCTAATTAGAGGCAAAAGGAATTTTAACAGGATATTGTCAATTTTATACATTCCCGCACTGTTATTGAAATTATTTTTAAAATGAATAAATGCACATTCTAGAATATTCCTTTCAATTATATCTGTGTTTTTAACGAGCGGTTTAGAACTATCCCACTTGATACTATGATTACATCTATGCATATGGTTAAAAATGCATTAGAATTATTTGCTGTTCTACACGCATATTTATGCTGTTTACCCTAATATTTAACGTTTTACCCGTTTGGTTAAGTTAGCTTGGGTTAATGTAGGTTAGGTTTGATTAGGTTAGCTTGGGTTAATGTTAGGTTAGGTTTGATTAGGTTAGCTTGGGTTAATGTTAGGTTAGGTTTGATTAGGTTAGCTGGGTTAATGTTAGGTTAGGTTTGAGGACTTTAGGTTAGCTTGGGTTAATGTTAGGTTAGGTTTGGGGACTTTAGGTTAGCTTGGGTTAATGTTAGGTTAGGTTAGGTTAATTTAAGTTAGGTTAGAAAATATTAGCCACTCCCATTTGGCGCTTTTACCGCGAATGGAAATGGAGTGATATTGTTTCTTAAGTCAAAAGACTCTTTTCTCAACTGTGGATTTTTCACTTCGTGCATTTTCATTTGGGGACCGCGGATGGGAATAAGAATGGCATTGAGTGGGAATAAGAATCACAATGAATGGGAATAAGAATGACATCGAGTGGACAGTAATCATACGGGATAGCTTGCCAGGATACTTTGAAGAGGGACACCCAATATATTTCAAATATTATTTAATTTAACAAAAGATTCGCGTGCCACGAAGAAGTTGCTCGCGTACCACCAGTAGTAAACGTACCACAGTTTGGAAACCACTGTCTAGTGCATATAGATTTCCGTTATTAACGGTGTGTAGGGAATCGAAAAACTCGATTCGGGGTCGAAGAATCGAGAAAGAATCGAAACCCGACCCGAATCAGCGCGCAATGAATCGAGAATTTCGATTCGGCCTGTTCCGACTTAGTTTAAACTGTGTGGTAAGTATGGTGAATATTGGAATTTGGAACAGGGTGTGTGGAACATAGTACAGAAAGTAAAACCTAAACTTTAAGTTACAACATAAATTGCAAACAAATTAACACAATTGGTGGAAATGCGCAAGAAGGATAGAGATCTCAAAAATTAAATATCTTTTATTAAATAAATAGTTATTTTGTTATTTTTTATATGTTGTGAATTAAATATGTTACACTTTCGTTAAAAAATAGTTTATTACCAATCTGGGTCCATTTTTTGTCTATCCGAGTTCGAGAGTAATGAAAATGACAGTTTTTTGGAAGGTTCAGGAAAAGTTTGAGGGGGTTTTATTGATGAAACAAAAAGAATCGAAAATCGAATTGAGAATCGAAATTAAGTGGTCGAATCGAATCAAAAATCGAATCGAAATGAAAAGTCCAGAATCGCGCATCTTTATCCGTTATAGAAGGGTGATCCAAAAAGGTGTTTCCCAAAAATAATGTGCAATAATAATAAAAAAAAATTTGTACCCTTTTTCGGATCACCAAGTATATGAAACAACCAATGAAAATTTACTATTTTGGATGTATTTCTCCGATGAATAAACTTTAAAAATAATAATAATAAAGTACCATAAAGAAACACAATATATTAATTAATAATAACCTTATAAATGAGGTCATTACGAATGTACCATTTGTCGGATTATACTTTAAATAATGTCTCTATTTTCCAAAAAACAACTTTACGCTTTCGCATAAAAATTACAGTTTCCGACAATTAACTTTATTTAGACCCTTTTCATATAAATTACAGTTTCGCGCAATTTTATAGGTTCTTCCGCATCTTACATTCGATTTATACATTCGAGCTTAAAATTAATGCGGGGCCAGATCCATGGTTTTACAGGCCATGGGTACAGGGGTCGGTTGGAATTTAAAAATAATCTCTGTTTATTGTAGATTTTACTTTACAAATGTTTAATAATGTCATTTTTAGCGATATTAAAAACATCGTTTTATTCTTTTTACGAAATAAAACATTTTCTTGCTTTGATTTAATAAAATGTTTCGTTCTTCAAAACTCTCTCTCTCTCTCTCTCTCTCTCTCTCTCTCGTCTCTCTCTCTCTCTCTCTCTCGCTCTCTCTCGTTAAGTGTATTGAACGTTAACTCGTAAAAGAAGTTTGAAAAGTACGTACATAAACTTTTAATAGTTTCCGTTACGAATTCCTTACCACGATTAAAAATATTATTCTTGATTTTCCAGTTTACATTTTATTATTATTTTTATTATTATTTTTATTATTATTTTTTTATTGTTATTATTATTATTGTTATTATTATTATTATTATTATATTATTATTATTACTGAATTTGGACTATTAAGCTCAGCCCTTATATAATGTTCCACTTAACGTTTCACTTATTTTCTTATTCATTGTTGAATTATTTCATTAAAAACTTTGAATCACCTGAAGATCAGGGCCCCCAGCCTTCTTTAGTTAGCCTTATAAGGCTAACTAACGAAAATATTACGACTTAACCTAACCAATCGTTAGGTCAACTGTATGCCCTTGACGATTGGTTAGGTTAGGTCGTGATATTTTCGTTAGTTAGCCTTATAGGGCTAACTAACAAAGGCTGGGAGCCCTGATCTTCAGATAATCCAAAACTTTGATTATATATTATATAATACAGGGTGTTCAAAAGAAACGCAGTCCGAAACAGAAAGAAAAGGGCACTTTACAATGATATATATGCATTCTCCAATGGGTTGCGTTTCTTTTTGAACACCCTATATAATATGATATTACTTATAAAACATGAAAGATAAATGCCCATTATGTAATATTGAAAAAAATCCTTTTAATTCAAAAGAAATTATAAAATTATAAATTATTTTTAAAAAATAATTAAGAAAAAGATAAAAATTAATGTCACATTTACAAAATATGTTTTTTAGCGAAAATGTATTTTTTAATTTAATGTAAATTTTATTTTACTTAAAAAAAGAATTAATTTTTAAATATTTAAGAAAAATTTACGGAATAAATTTTTTTTTTTTTTAAAATATGAAAAATCTTTAAATTCTAATGAGATTAAATGTGTCTTATTTTATTACTTGTTTCATTTCTCTTATTTAACTTATTTTGTACTGGATTTGTATTATACAGGGTGAGTTAAAAGTCTGGAAAAAGGAACTATGTTTTTCAATGCAAATATATATGTATATTCGCATTGAACAGCATAGTTCCTATGTTTCCAGTCTTTTGACTCACCCTGTATATATAATAATAATAATGACTTTTAAGATTTAATAGATACTCTATTATAAAATCCATTCTCATTTCATCTATTAATTCGTTTGTGTATTCTATATTAATTAATATTTCTTAGTTATGAATTTATATATATTAATTAATCATAACGCCTCGGTGGTGCAGCGGTTAGTGTCGCTGACTACGAATCCATCGGCCTCGGGATCGAAACTCGGTGACGGCAGGCGGCGCGCAGCAAAACCCAGCTGTTCATCCTTCCACGCAATAAAAAAAATTGGTTGGTAGATAAATGGGTACCCTGGGTAGACTAGTGGTAAAGACGCTGGGCTGCTGGTGGGACGTGGTTCGGATTCCACGTTAAACTGTAGGTCTAAGGTGGAGTGAGAAGCTTGATCTTCGTCAGAATGAACAATTCGGGCGGAAGTAAAAACAAGGTTAACGGTTAACCATGGTTATAACGTAATTACAACTATTTCTAACTACTTGTTAATTCTTCGCAAACTCTATTATTTATTTCTCATTTCTTATTTAACTCACAATTCTTTGGAATGTATTTTTTATATCATATCGGGAATAATAAATTTTAAAATTTAATATATTTTTTTATGTGGGAAGAAGGCGGGGGGGGGGGCTAAGGGTGAGCGCCCACAACAGTGACCCCTCCACAGAAGACGGAGAGAGCCAAAAACAAGGTCTCCAAGGCTCAATGATGCCATTTTTCTTTATTTTTAATATAAATTTTGAAAAGGTTGTGTAGTGTGTAAGATGCATGTATGTGTATTGAGGAATAGAAGGAGAAGTGTGTGTTTGAGAGCATGCTGAATTGCTCACAGGTTAGATGAGACACGGAAAAAAAATTAGCTAAGGAGGACAGTAACAGGAGAAATGGGAGTTTCAGCATTCCTTGCCTTCTGCCTGAAGACATAATATACTGTAATATTTTCAAAACTCATTCCACTTTTTTTATTATTATTTCCTTATAATTTATGTTATTTACTCATAATTACCTATAAAGTGATATATTTAAATTTAATTAATATGAGAGCCCAGTAAAGCCTAAAGTTTAAGAGCTGAATAAAATAAAATAAATAGTTAAATTGATAACTGCTCATTGTATTATTGTAACATAGTAAAAAAATTGTTAAATTGTAATATTTATTTAATATATAAAACAAAATTTGATTTGGTAAGTTTTCGCCGCATTTTTAGAAATTAATTCTTTTTTAAGCGAAACAAAATTTACATTAAATTAAAATATATATTTTCGCTAAAAAGGAGATATTTTAAATGTGATGTAATTTTTTTTTTATTATGTTTAGTTACCTTTCAAATAATTTATAATTTTTAGAATTTCTTTTGGATTTAAAGAATTAAAAAAAATATAATTTCATCTATGAAAATACTGTTTTAATCTGATGTAATCTTCTTTATTTTAAAAGTAAATTATCTTTCAAAGAATTTACATCATCCTTTTGAATCGAAAAAAATATATTAATGTGATGTAATTTTCTTGTTTAAAAAGAAAAGCTCCTTTAAAAGAATTTTCTTTGACATTTTCTTTGGAATTAAAAAATACATTAATATGATGTAATTTTCTTAAATTTAAAAGTAAATTTCCTTTAAAAGACTTTTCTTTATCATTTTACTGCGATTAAAAGAATTTATTAATTTGATGTAGTTATCTTTAGTTTATAATGAAAAATTACCTTTAAAATAATTTCCTCTGACATTTTCTATTGAATTAAAAGAACTTATTATATGATGTAATTTTCTTCATTGAGAAAGAATATTATAAATATTTCAAATCATTTTTTTTTTTTAAAAGTATTTTCTTTTATTTTATATTAAGAACATCTTTCGAAAAAGTATTTACTTTAGAAAAAGTATTTAGAGAAAGTATTTGTCTTTGGCAGCGTTCATAGCTCAGTGGGTATCACCGTTTCCCTAAAAGCAAATCAAAAATATTGGGTTCGAGGGTTCGACTCCCGATAGTAATAGTTAATAATAATCCAGGAGTTACCGAAATGGGTAGCGTTCATCTGGCTTGAGAGGTACACCACTCTAAAAACTGTTCGGTGTGTACCCTAGATCCAAGCGGGAAAGAAGGAATAAATATACTCTTTAAAATATAAAGTACTGCAAGGGTACATATATAGAGTAATAGGTAGATAGTAGATGGAGAGTAGTTGAATTAGTTATCATCATCTTGAGAATCGGTGTCCTCTGGAACTAAGTGAAAAATACAAAGAGTACACTTCCATGGGATCAAAGAAAACCTCTCTATGTACTGTCTCTGCACTTTCAGTCTACCGAGTGTACTCTTTACGTACTGTATACCCACAGTACGTGTAGTAATTTTTTCCACTCGCATCTAAGGTAAAAACAGCGGACATTTTTGTGAGTATTATGTTGATCATCATTATTATTACTAATATATTCGACATAAACACATTATTTATTTAATAATGTCCTAAGAAATTAGGTATGTCACATATAAATCCAGTCTCATACAATGATTAATTACTGTCTGTATTTGTGTATATATATTATCCATTAATAACACAAAATGTCGTGCAGAAATTATAGGAAAGTTAGAGAAATGTAATTTTAACAGCAGCAATTAATTCAAAGAGATTCTCTTGGAATCTCATTTCACATATTCTCATTCAAATATGACTATTTGGATAAGACCTTCATCAGTAGTTAAGCTTAAGGAAATTGCTTCATTTCTCTCGAATCTGTACCTATATTAATACGTACAACCTTCTTATGTATATATTCATCGAACGATATACCCTCTGCATTCACGTTGAGGGAGAACATAGGGATAATGTTCACTCATTTCTGTCTGTTTTGTTCGAAAAGAAATAAGAAATTGCTTTATATTACCTACAGGCATGATTTTGCTCTATACACTTAATTTTCATAATTATGCTTGAGCATGAAGGGATTTGTAATAAAAAGACATGACATGGGGTAAATGTTCGCTTAAAGAGGGTTCTTATCAACTTGCCGTATTTCTTTAACACACACACACACACACACACACGTGTGTGTGTGTGTGTGTGTGTGTGTGTGTGTGTGTGTGTATCATGGGCGTAGCCAGGATTTTTTATTGGGGTAGGTACCAGGCCATCAAAATTAATATAGGGTGAGGATAGGAAAAATGAAATCTAAAAAATGTCGTTCTTTGCATTATATATACACTGTGTCGTTTGCAGTTAAAATGTATGTATATATATATATATATATATATATATATATATATATATATATATATAGGGTGATTCAAATATGGGGGTTAAATTTTGTTTTTAATATTTTAATGTGTTCAACCCTTTAAACGGTTCATTTCAGCATAAAACCAACTATCCTAAAATATTTTAGCAAATTTTTAATTTTTAGGGGTTGCTACCAGCAATTAAAAATTGACAGAACGACTCAAATTGTCAAATTTTTCCACACCACCCAGGGGGTACAGTACAAGGCGCATTGCTTTTTTTTAATGTGGAAAGCTCCCCCGTAGGTCCTACCATAACCAGAAGCATGCATAATTAAACTAGCATGATATTTGAGACATTAGCTGTCCTTACTTCATCAATGTTTCCTTCTTTCTATCAGGGTAAACAGCCCTGTAGTTTTTCACCACTTGTAGCAAGAATTGTTTTTGATCTTCGTCATGTGTTAGTATTCTATTATATTCATCCATTAATTTTACTCCTCTTTCCGCTATATCATTCACGACTTTCCACTGTTTGATAGATTTCTTAGCGGAGTTATACTCTTCATCATTATGCCATTCTTTAGCATCTTTGAGTAAAAATTTTGAACTAAATTCTGTTATTGTAAAGAATCTTTGAGTATTTGATGACAAAATCTTCTAATTTCTTCGTTGGAATAAGTGCAGGATCTAGAAAAGCCCGTTTTGCAGGAAGAGTTTCTGTTGTATTTTGCAAGGCCTTTACAATTTTGTTTTTCGTTTCAGTAGGCACTTCATCATCATAAAAGGCCAAAACTACCAGTTCTTCTGATAGGTACCAGAGGTGACCTAACAGTTTTTTAATAGCAACAAATGCAATTGTGTCATTTATTTGTTTGTAGACTACAAGATTCTGTAATAATTCCAGAGCAAGACGAGGAGCGCAAATGGCACAGGAGCTGTAAACCATGCCTTTACATATAACCGAGTAGCAAATAGACAGATGTCTTTTAGTCCTTTTTTGTCTTTTACTGAAATTTTGAACTGAGATTTGAACATAAAAATTTTTAATGAATATGTAATTTTGGCCATCCATCTAGCCCGATGAAGTCCCGCTGGATGTTTAAATTTGATTCCACCTTTTGGTTCACCTCCCCAAAAAATAATTGTTAACTGCAATAGTTCTAGGTAATCGTCTCTTGGTTGGAATGTATCTAGTTGATTTGTTGCAAATATAATTATGTCATCTTTGATGTCATGAATATTTTCATAGATATCTGAATCTGATAATGCTGTTTCGTAGTCCTCCTTATTAATGCTTGACCATTTTTCTCTGAACTTCTTAAAAAGGACTATATCTGGGCCAGAAGATGGTGATAAAGACTGAAACAACAGCTTCCAGCATAATTTCAAATATATGGTGTCGACATGCCAGCCACAATAAATCGTTGTCGAATTTTTGTTCTAGAAGAATAGCTGCACCATTTCTAGGACCAGTATTGGCTGCCGTTGTATTGAAACACATGCATTTTATTTGTTCGCAGATGTCCCATTCAAGCGATGTCTGATTGTTCGCATTAAAAAGAGACGCATTTCTGTCACTCAATTTTGCAACATCAAGACTTCCTAATAATTTATCATCAAACAATTTTCTACGTTTGCCAACCTTACTTTTCCATGTTGAAGGTTGTGCAGCACAGAAACCAGATTCATCACTTTTACTCTCTTCTGATTCTGATGATGTACTGGTGAGTATGACAGCCTCTTCATTCTTCTTTCTTTTGATCTCTTCTTCTGCTTTCCTCTTTTCATAACGTTGTTGCTTTTCTGCTGCTCTTTGCTCTTTTTTAGCAACAGCCTTATGAATGGTACCCATTTTTCCACGACGTCCTTTCTCACGTTGCATTTTCAAGAATTTCTTATCATCTTCTATTTTTATAAGCTGCATAGCATTCTCATGAGCAATGTCAAATAAGTTTTCCAGTTTATCTTTCCATTTTTCTTCTTTATTATTTAAATTTTGTGATCTTTTCAATTTGTTTGCTTTGTTTTTCTTAAGCAGCTGCCATTCCTTTAGTATTCCTTGAATTTTATCTACTACATGTATTCTTTGTTTTGCTGGTATTCCTGCTTTTTTCCAAACTGCTAGCACATCATCTGCAGTAGAGCAGCATGATTCTCTAATGTCTTGCTTTTTAATATTTCTGTAGTGCATAAAGAGGGCCATCATTTCCTTCTCTGATGGTAATACGGATGTTTTTAGTACTGCAGAGGGCTGCCCAATTAGCCATACTTCAGTTTCTTTTCTTGTAGAACTTCTCCCAAATGAGCAACTGGGTGATGGTGAGTTAGGCCTAGCTTCCATAATCGATTAATTGGTATCAAAATTACGAGTTCCAAGCAACAATTAAAAGCAAGCTAGTATATAAACCATTAATTAAAAATTCTGAAATATAAACAATTAAACATAAAATCATAAGTTATAAAAACAAACAAATTGAAAAAGAGGGAAACTTTGACGCCTGGTAGCACATAGTAAATTTTATTTAAAATTCACCAAATTTGGCATACACTACTTTTTTGTCATAGGGAACAAAAATACAGGTTGAACAATTAAAAAAAAAAACTTTGATTTTTTTGAATCACCCTAATATATATATATACCCTGTCCAAATTATTAGACTCACTGAAGAGACTGACTGGACTGACGAGATTTTTCGGAAACTTGATTGAGACACATTCAGTTTACGTGCTATCTCTCTTTGTGAAAAAGTATTGGCAATCAAAACCACTAATCCGCGCCTTTTTACGTGGGGTAATATCACACAATCGGCCCATATTATCAATTAGAACAAGAACAAAGAAAATAAATCTACAAATCTGAAAAGTAGTAAGGTACAGTTAAAATTTCACACATTAAACTATAGTAGAGCATAAAAAGAGTATATTAATTTAAGTATATTTAAGCTTCTTAGTGAAACAACATCCAATCAGTGTAAAGAGTGCGTTGAAACTGAAATAAATGGTAAACAACATAAGGCGTTACAGATGACGTGTGAGGCGAGATTTCCTTATCACTACATTCCCCCTTTGTCCCACTCCCTTAAGACTGACATCACATCCACACTCACACATTATGTTAAGAAGAAAGTAGCAAATAATTTAAAAGTTCTTAATATACGTAAAAATAAATATAAAATGGAAAAAGTATAGGTTGTTTTATTAAAGAAAATCCTCCGCCACTGAGTCTAATAATTTGGCCAGGGTATATATATATATATATATATATATATATATATATATATATATATATATATATATATATATATATATAGATATATATAGATAGATAGATAGAATAGGTAGTCCATGAATTAATAAGTATAATATATAAGGGAGCTCATCAATACTGGAAGTAAAATTTTAATTTTTTCATTTTCCACACCATGTCTGGGTGGTAGTTCGATGGTAGCCGTTCTCTGTGTTCAGATAATGTAGCAACCCATGGCTCGGATTCTACGTTAAGCTGCAGGTCCCCTCTCTCATATGACCGTCCCAATTGATGCTGGTTAAACCACGTGATGACTAACAACTTCTGTCCTCATATTCAAGAAAGCAGTCTGAATCATCATTCTTTGTGTGTATTTTTGTTAATATTGTAGTCACCAAGGGTATTCAAATGGCCTGGGATGCATGTATGCATGGCTCATAAGGAGAAGAACGCCATTTTCAGAAAAAAAAAATCTCTTTATTCTTAAAAACACAATTACAGTGTGTTTGAGTTCAAACCCGACCCAAAACTCAGATGATCCTTAATTTAAAACCAGCTGGGTAATTAGACCTGAATTTTGTTTGCATATTATTACAACGTAAGTATCATTACTTTTTATTTATATTATTATTTGTACACTTTTACGAGAATACTTTGGAGGATAATGTAATAAATAAAAAAAATAAATTATTTTACTTTTTTAAGTTTGAAAATTTAGCTTTAATTATAATTCATGTTGGCACACAACTATACAAAGCAATTACATTCCATGTCTGCTTCCTTCTTATCATAAAAATTATGTCTTAAACGCGCGTAAATGTTGCTTACATTGACATCAGTAAATTTTTCCTTCTGTTAAACTCTGGCTTTCCTACTTACAAGGTTTAGGTTTACCCGTCTTTACTGCTTTGTAAACAAAGTAGAAGATCAGTATAATTCAGAATTTTATGCCCATTACATCTGATTACATTAACAGAGATGTTTAAGGTGCTGGGAAGCATCCTTTGATGGGGCATATGTAATAATAATAATAATAATAATAATAATAATAATAATAATAATGAGGGCCAGAAATTGGCACAGCGCTCAGGCCAGACAAACGCGGCCAATTACGCTAACCCCTGGATTATTCTTACCAGCACCATCGGGAGTCGACTTCCCCCGAACCTCCATCTTTTAATTTCGTTTAAAGACAAAAACGGTTCTACATACGCAGGCTGGAGGGGATATAGGCAATGAAAACTTTGATCTTCATGGTAAACTTAATTACTTTATATAATTAATATATTTTATGATAAGGGATTTAAAGAAGATTAATAACCTTATTCAAAACCTTTAGAGCTATTAAAAAGCATATCTGCCGTCTTCTTTTGAGCTGGTAGCGAACAGGGGTAATTACAGCCAACAGATAAGTTTTTGGAATGGCTAAAAAACAATTTCTGCCGTTTATTGCTGTACTTAACAAAATATCTATTTAAATGTTAAGTATTTTATATTAAAACCATTGCATTAAGAGTGTTCAAATGATATTTAATAAAATACCTAAAGTTAAATTATGTTTCATGCAGCTAGTCGGGAACTTCACATTTCTAAACGAGAAGAAAATTGGTTTCTTCTTTTCAAACAAATTCTCCAAATTTTTGCTTTCCTCGTCGTATTTCTCCTCTATTTTCCTCCTTCCCAGCTTCAGTACCTTAGTAGGTAACACCGTTACACAAAAGCGGAGTAAAGACACTGAGATCCGGGTTCGATTCTTGATGGTATTAGTTAATAATAATCCAGGAGTTAGCGCGAAGGGCCGTATAAGTTGGCCAGATCTCTGTGTCTGTTTGTGACCATTTTCACTAATTATTATTATTATTATTGCTTTCCTTCTTTACTGCTGTTGACGAAGGGAGATAAATATACATGTTGCTTACACTTTCTATGATACTGTAAATGAAAAGTTAATTTTGAGTTTTAACGTGCTTTATTACAGATAAGGTTACAAATAAGTTAAAATTTGTCTCAAGTACGAAAAAAGCAAAATGGGTTGGTCTGAATTTTTTAGACACCTTTTTACTAAAACTCTACCGTCGTTTTCGGAAAACTTTCGGACTAAACCTCGTATAAAGTAATATTAATAATAATTAGTGAAGAGTCAGAAACTAACACAGCTCTCAGGCCAGACATACGCGGCACATTACGCTAACTCCTCAATTATTATTAATCAACACCATCAGGAGTCAAACTCCAAATTCAGTATTTTCACTTCGCTCATAGGAAAACGGTGTTACTAAATGAGCTAGAGGACAGTAGCCTTAAAGTAACAGTAGATGTTGGAAAATGTAGAATGTAGCAAAATGTAGGAAAGCGCAATAAAATTACTGAACATAAATTACACCATAAAAGAGAAGGAAGGTCAGTAACCTGAAAAAGGCAAAAAAAAATTGGCAAGAGAAAATTGCTGAAGAAGATAATGGAACAAGTAAAAAAATGATGTCAAGATGTGGATATATAGCACAGAGTTTTTCTTGATGAATCAAGTAAAAAAGATTAAGATTTGCAGGGACGGCTCATATAAAGTTTCAGGACAAGTTTTCAGATTATGTTGACACGAAGTACACTTCACACTTCTTTAGCGTTTATTAAATAACTTTGCACTGGTCGACTCTCTGTAACATTAATCATAACGATTATTTCCCACGTAGAGTCATTCCTATTCTCATTCTGGGTTCCAAAGTGAGAATGCTCAAAGTGGGAATTCCAGCTTTGGGAAAAGGGTTTCTTGATATGGGAAAGGGTATAAAAATGAGGGTTGTGGCGCAGTTTCAGGCCTGAGGGATATTTTCTAACTTAAAATGAGTCCTACAATGGGAATAAGTATGAATCAATTTGAGAATTGCTTTTTTTTGAGATTCCCACTTTCGTGGTTTTTTAAATCCCTGACAAAGACTAAAATGTAAATGACTGAGATTGGGAAAAGGCCACGATAACGATCTGTCTGTGATTCGGGTCTTTATACCCAAAATAAAACTTGCTTAATTTAGATGAAATAACTTCTTTCTGAAGGTGCATTCTAGCCGCAGTGCTTCTCAACCTTTTCCGACATCATTCACCCTAAACATTTTTTTCAAAAACTCACTCACCCTACTTCGAATACAGTGGAAAAAGTAATCTTTTAAATTTTCACTGCTCATTATTATGGTTTATTTTTAGTTATCACCCTCATACCCGTAGCCACGTTGAGGCAGACGAGGCGGCCGCCTCGTCTGGCTTAACAGACATTTTGGATCATTGAGGAAATTGAATTTCAAAGGAAATCTGAGGAAATTGACAGAAATAGGATTTTACTTGTCTCGTACAAATTATATTATTAATTATTATTAATTTAATAATGAATAATTATAATTATAATTAATAAAATTATATATAAAATAATTAATAATTTATTATTATTATTATTAATTATTAAGTACAAAAATTCGATTTTACCTAGAGTCGTACAAATCCAGCGCTCTTTAGCGTTTTTTAGCCAAAAGTTATTATTGTCCAATTCACTCTCAGTTACCATACGCTCAAAGTGCATGATTTTGTGCTAAGATTAAAAAAATCTTCTGAAGGAGCATGGCCCCGGACCCCCTAGTAGGGCTATTTTCGCCTCGTCTGTTTTTAAGCTCTGGCTACGGCCTTGACACTACAGACTTCAAGATGAAAATTATTTACTGTGGAATAAAAAAATATTCAATGTTTTTAATATCTAATATTCAATAATTGCTTCGACAAAATAAAGTGTACATTCTTCTTTCACAATTTTCATTCACTTTGTTTCTGATCTCATTCACCCCTGGGTGAACCATTCACCCGGTTGAGAAGCAGTGTAATTATGGGGAATTTTTTTTCCTTCTTTTGGGTATCGAAACTTCTTGTCAGATATAATAACGTCTTTTAATTATACGTAACTTCTTTGGGTAGAAGATATAATATACAAAACTTCTTTTTTGAGTGAACTGAGAAAACAGAAGATAATATTTTTATTTATAGGACGTTGAAGGAAGTTTTTTCTTTGTGCAGTAAAATCAACTGTCCTCTATTTTGTAAGACCGATAGATAGATCGCTCTATATACAGGAATCATGTAATTCTGAATGCTGTATTTACTACAAGTAAAGATTATATAAATTATATATTGAGGTACTAATACATTTGTGTTTATATTCAAAGATGAATTATATCACAAAGACATTGAGAGGTTTGTCAAATGTGGTCAGCGTTGTTTCCTCTATCTAGAACCGCAGATGCACTGAAAGTTCAAACTTTACAAACAGTTTTTATGACAATCCATTCATAATATTGTAACTCTACCATCAGACATAAATACCTAATGCTTTACTGAAATATTTATAAGAAATGAAGGTGACAATATACTCTGGGATTTCAGTTACTCCACAGGTATATTTTATCGGCTGGGATATAAAGGGTGATCCACAGAAATGGGACCCAAAAGAAACCCCTGTAACTCTTAAAGTAGAAGTCCTTTTATAAAATCATACGCATCATTCGAAAGAGGATAGTTACAAGTTTGTACAGGATTGTATAGGTTTTGACAATACAAGACAAGATAAGATACAAAACAAAATAAACGTGTTAGTTAAAACTAACCCTTCAAGATGACTGCATGGACTGTGGAACAGCTGCGTTTCATAACTGAGCAATATTATGAGCATGGAAGAAGTGTAGTTTCAGCTCAAAGATCTTTCAAGACAAATTTTCAGATGTCAAAATCACCTTCTAAGAAAGTAATCCGTCGGTGTGTCAGAAATTTTTCCCTAACTGGCAGCATTGGAAAAAGAAAACCAACTGGAAGAGTGCGCACAGCAAGGATAGACGAGATCATTAACAGAACTCATGAAATTGTACAGGATAATCCTAACAATAGCATCAGACGTGCTTCTCAGCTGTTAGGAGTTGGATATGGAACAACACACCGTATATTCAAGCAAAATTTAATGCTCTTTCCATATAAAATTCAAACAATGCAACAACTAAACGATGGAGATTTCGCACGAAGACGACAATTCTGTCAATGGATCCAACAGAAGGTAAATGACACCACCAATTTTCTAGCAACTTTGATTATGTCAGACGAAGCCCATTTTCACTTGAATGGAACTGTAAACAAACAAAATTGTCGTTTCTGGGCAACAGAAAATCCATTGAATATTACCGAAGTCCAGTTGCATAGTCAGCGTGTAACTGTTTGGTGTGGTCTTACTGCATCTCAGATCATAGGGCCGTACTTTTTCGAGGATTCCACCGGAAACACGGTCACTGTAAATGGTGATCGCTACGAAAAAATGTTGACCGATTTCCTTATTCCTAAATTAAGAGATCTTTGTCTAGAAAACCACTGGTTCCAACAAGACGGAGCTACCTGCCATACCACGAGGAACTGCAAGGTCTCCGGATTTTTCTCCCTCAGATTATTATCTCTGGGGATATTTAAAGAGTAGGGTCTACAGAAATAACCCAACGACCTTGCAAGAATTGAAGGCCGCCATCACAAATGAGATACAGGCCATACCACCGCACACTCTTGCAAAAGTGATGCAGAACTTACAAGCGAGAACACTGGAATGCTTGGCAACTAATGGAGCACATTTGAAAGGAGTCATTTTAAAAAAATAAATATTTCATAATAAACTTGTAACTCTACTCTTTCGAATGATATATAGTTTTTATGAAAGGAATTAAATATTAAGAATATTTGGCTTTTTTTTATGGGTCCCATTTATCTGGATCACCCAGTATATATATATACACATATGGCTACAATCTCCAAACAAGAAGGAAATTGTAGGCACCAATCGACCAGGGAGGAACTCGGGGGGGGACGTTAATCAGGAGACAGGGAGTACTGGAACTCCCATTTCTCCTGTCACTGTCCTCCTTAACTGATCTTTTTCAGTCTCATCTACCTTGTGAGCAGTCCATCATGCCCTCAAACACACTTTTCTCACTATTCTTCACTACATACACATGCATCTTACATAAAATATAATCTTTACAAAATAAAAAAAAAATGGCATAGACCTCAACAGAAAAAGCTGAACTCTTCGCTCAAACTTTCGCTTACAATTCGACCCTGGACGATTCCGGTTCTGTTCCTTCATCTCCTCCCCGCTCTGACTTTATTATGTCTGAAATTAGAATCTCTTCTAAAGATATTTTTTCTGCCGTATCTGGCTCAACTCTAGGAAGGCGTATGGTCCTGATGGTTATTCCTCCTGTTGTTTTTAAGAACTGTGCTTCTGTGCTGACACCCTGCCAAGGCAAACTCTTTCGTCTTCGTCTTTCATCTGGTACTTTTCCTTCCTGCTGGAAGTTCGCTTTCACTCAGCCTGTCCCAAAGAAGGGTGACCACTCTCAACTAGTGATGGATCGAGTAACCGCAACCGCAACCGCACTACAACCGCACAAAAATTCACAACCGCAACCGTAACCGCAACCGCCGTTCCATAAGTTCGGTTGCGGTTGTAAAAGCTTAGTTAATTTTAATTTTAGGTTAATTAGAAATATTTCTTTTTTTAAAAAGAAAATGATGGGTCTCCTTATGCGTGCTTAAACGTGGTCATACGGCTGCCGTAGTAAAATTGGTTTAAACTGCGCTCTAAGTTATTACTCTGTGAGCTCCATGAAGTAAGTAAGTTTGACATCAGTTTTTCAAATGAATAATAATCCATAACTTTCCAATGGGTGGAGGCTGGGGAAAGTGGTAGGTGGGATGAACAGTGCGATGGGTCCTCGTCCCTCATCCTGGTAACACACTAAGTGCAAAATATGGTTTTAATTAATTTGACCTATTCTTTCATAATAGCTTATAAGTTTAGAATATACTTCATTTAAATAGTATTTATTTAGTAAATACCTTATGTTGAACACAAGTTTTGCAACACACAAATAGCGGTAGCGGTGTATTGCAAAACTTGTGTTCAACATAATGTATTTACTAAATAAATACTATTTAGTATATATTATGTACCAAGTGTGGCTAAATCGCACTATAGTGGCTAAATCCAGTTAATAATTACGCATTTTTCCTAGTATATGATAACCGCAACCGCAACCGCGGTTGGAAAAAATTCGACAACCGCAAACACAACCGCAACCGCGGTTGTGAAAAACCGACCACTCGATCCATCACTACTCTCAACCCTCCAACTATCATCCAATTGCTTTGATTTCTAGCCTTTCCAAAGTTTTTGAATCTATCTTTAATAGGAAGGTTCTTAAACACCTTTCTTCTCACAATCTTCTTTCAGATCATCAGTATGGATTCCGCAAGGGACGCTGTACTGGCGATCTGCTTGCATATCTCTCTGACTCTTGGTCATCCTCCTTTCGGCATTTCGGTGAAACTTTTGCTATTGCGCTAGACATATCAAAAACTTTTGATAGAGTTTGGCACAAACCTTTAATTTCGAAACTGCCCTCCTTCGGTTTCTATCCTTCTATCTGTGCCTTCATCTCTAATTTCCTCTCTGGTCGATCTATAGCTGCAGTTGTAGATGTCCACTGTTCTTCGACTAAAGCTATTAACAGTGATGTTCCTCAGGGTTCTGTCCTGTCACCCACTCTTTTCCTTTTAATTATTAATGACCTTTTAATTCGCACTTCCCGTCCTATTCACTCCTATGCCGATAATTCCACTCTTCAATTTTCTACCCGCTTCCCAAAGCGTCCATCACAGCAGTCACTTCACGATTCGCGTAGGACAGCTATGGCACACCTGACCTCTGATCTTTCTGCTATCTCTGATTGGGGCAGAGAAAACTTTGTGGCTTTCAATGCCTCAAACACTCAGTTCCTCCATCTGTCTACTCGTCACAATTTTCTACACAACTATCCCCTTACCTTCAACAACACACAACTCAATCCTTCCTCTTCTCTTAACATTCTTGGTGTTTCTTTTTCTCGTGATCTTTCCTGGAAAGAGCACATATATTCTCTTTCTAAAACAGCTTCTAGGAAGTTAGGTGTGCTGTACCGCCTCCGCGGTTTCTTCACCCCAACTCAGTTGCTGTCTCTGTACAGGGGTCTTGTTCGCCCCTGTATGGAGTATGCTTCTCATGTGTGGGGTGGCTCAACCCACACAGCCCTACTTGACCGGGAGGAATCAAAGACTTTTCGTCTCATCAATTCCCCGCCTCTTACTGATTGTCTTCAATCTCGTTCTCTTCGCCACAATGTTGCCTCACTCTCCCTTTACTATCGCTATTATAAAGGACATTGCTCTTCTGAACTCTCTAACTGCATGCCTCCTCCTTTAAGGAGAACACGCAGTACCAGACTTTCTACACTTTCTCATTCCTTTTCTGTCCAACTATCTAATGCAAGGGTTAATCGGTATTTTCAATCTTTCATCTACTCAACCGGTCAACTGTGGAACAATCTTCGTCAATCCATCTTTACTCTTGTGTATGAGCTCCTATCTTTCAAACGCAGAGTATCTAGGCATCTCGAAAGCCCTACCTTGATTTTGGCTCTCTTCTTCTTGTATGGGTAGGGCGCTTTTGCGGGCATTTGCCCTTGGCCTCTCCTTCCTGCATAAAAAAAACCTCTCCTCCTCTGATCCTCACCTTCTCTTCCTCACTGAGACTCGGGTGTCTGGGACGACTGACAGCAACCCTTTTTCTGTACCCTCCTACTTTATACTCAGTTTCATTCCAAAGGTGGATGTTGCGTATGCAGTATGTACGCAACGACCTCACTTGCTCGTATTGCTGAACTTGAATCCTCCGAATTCTTCACCCTACCCTCTGGCTACGGCTTACATGCCAATCTCAAACTAAATATATCTGAGCTGTCTACCTTTCTCCCAATTCTACTGACTATCCAAAACTCTTTGACTATCTTACTTTTAAAGTGAAATACATTCTATCCCACTCTGCTTTTGTTGAAATCTCCATTTTAGGAGATTTCAGTGTTCACCACCAACTTTGGTTTTCTCTCATTTTATTTCTCTCATTTCACCAGGGATGGTGAACTAGTTTACAATTTCTCTATCCTGAATGATCAAAAGCAGATTGTACAGCACTCTACTCGTATCTCGGATTGCTTTAGAGATAGGCCCAACATTCTGGATTTATTTCTCACCACTCATCCTTCTTCTTACTCTGTCAAACGTTTTTCTTCGTTGGGCTCCTCCGACCACAAATTTATATTTTCCTATCCTATTGCTCCAGTTCGGCCTTTCAAATCCTCCCAACAAGAAACCTCGTTGGCACTTTGGCGCCGCTGATTGGGAGGCCCTTAGGTAGCACTTCTCTGAAATTACCATGGAATGATTACTGCTTCCGTGGCCGGGGCCCTTCTGAGTGTGCTGAGCGCATCACGGAGGTGATTCTCTCGAGCATGGAAGCGCACGTTCCATATTCTATTCCTACTACTAATGCCAAATAAACTTGGTTTAACTTTGCTTGTTCAAATGCTATCCGCAACAGAGAAGAGGCTTTGAGAAGGTACTGTCGACATTCAACTCCTGGCTCCCACTCAGCTTATATTTCTACCTGGAATCGTGCAAAATCTGTTCTTCGACTCACCAAAAATTCCTTCATCCGACAAAATGTGAAAACCTATCCAATTCTAATTCTTCTCGCTCTTTCTGGCACCTCGCCAGGAACTTCTCCAATAACTTTACTTCGTCCTTCCCTCCTCTTTTTCATTCCGGCGGCTCAGTTGCCGTCTCTTCTTCCGATAAAGCTGAACTCTTCGCTCAAACTTTCCCCTCCAACTTAATCTTGAACGATTCCGGTGTTGTTCCTCCATCTCCTCCTCCCTCTGACTCAACTGTGTCTCAAATCAGAATCTCTCCCAAGGATGTTTTTTTTTGCCTAATCTGGGCTCAATCTCTAGGAAGGCGTACGGTCCTGATGGTGTCTCTCCTGTTGTTCTCAACAACTGTGCTTCTGTGCTGACACCCTGTATGTGCAAACTCTTTCGTCTTTGTCTTTCATCTCTTACTTTTCCTTCCTGTTAGAAGTTCGCTTTCATTCAGCCTGTCCCAAAGAAGGGTGACCGCTCTCAACCTTCCAACTCTCGTCCAATTGCTTTCATTTCTTCCCTTTTTAAAGTTTTTGACTCTATCCTTAATAGGAAAATTCTTAAACACCTCTCTCCTCACAATATTCTTTGAGATCGTCAGTAGGGGTTCCACAAGGCATGCTTCGCTGGCGATCATTTTGCATGTCTCTCTGACTCTTGGTCATCCTCTTTTCGAATTTCGGTGAAACTTTTGCTCTTGCACCGGACATATCAAAAGCTTTTGATAGAGTTTGGCACAAATCCTTAATTTTCAAACTGCCCTCCTTTAGTTTCTATCTGTGCCTTCATCTCTAATTTCTTTCCTGGCCGATTTATAGCTGCGGTTGTAGATGGCCACTGTTCTTCTGCTAAAATTATTAACCAGTGGCGGATCCAGAGCGGGATTCATTGTGTACCCGTGAACCTCCCACCACCAGTACCTTTTTTTTTAGAACAGGTAACAAGTGACCTCACTTTAGATGCTAGGTGTGAAGCAATGTTCCCTTTAAGGTGTGCGCGTGTGCGCGCGCACACGCGTTGTGAAACCCGCGCACACAGCAAAATAAAATGCGCACAGGCTTAAGCGTATCGTATCATGAGTCACGACAGTAAATGAAATAATTTAAAAAATTTCAGTTTAATGAATTCTATAAAGACAAATTAAGAAACCGCTTGAAAGAAAATCATTTGGACATGCTCATGCGAATTAAAAGTTACCTGAATGATGACGGATGTACAGTATTAATCTTCATAGAGTTTATTTGGAACGGGCAAATGCTAAAGATCGTAGGGAGAAATCATAATCATACTTAAATGAAAGGCACTTTCATTTAATGTTATTTTGATTGTATTTTATTTTATTGAATTTTATTATTTTTTATTTTATTCCTATTTTGTGAATGGATAAAATCATGTATTAATCTTGATAGTCTATTTTAAAATGCTATATGCTAAAAATTGTTTTGAGAAATGATAACTAAAATAGTCATTTTCAATTAATGTCATTTTTATTTTATTTCTTTATTTTGTTGAATTTTATTTTACTATTTTTTATTTTATTCATATTTTTAGAATGGATAAAATGTTTTCTTTTTTAAGAATATATAATACTGTAATCAGTTTTTTAATATCCATTTAATAGTACCGTAATGATCAAGCTATCACATTATGGAAACAATGTTTATTAAGTATTTAATATTTATATATATTTAATTTAGAAGATAAAGCGCTCAGAAAAGTTTGCACAATTTTTCACCATGAATGTAAATGTATGCACAACGAAAATTTCTTGCGCACACGGACTAAAAAAAATTAGAGGGAACATTGGTGTGGAGGTGACCTGAAGTGGTAAGGAAGGCGTGTAATTTATATTTCAGTGAATAAATAATTCAATCACAACCTAAATCACAACTTACCGTTTACTCGTGTAACCGGCGATCTCATGTAACTGTAATAAAATATGGATACCTACACAAGTTCATCTTTTGTATTGTGAGCATTTGAATCTGTGTGAATTTGAATCTATTCTTTGCAGATGCATATAAATATATTAGATTATATTCATAGACATATTCGTAATTGAAATTGGTATAGACTGGAATATTGAGACATTATGAACTTCTTGAGAAAAAATAAAATCCCTTCATTTTGTTAACACATCACGTGGCTTCGTGTTGGGATTGCAAAATTGGGGTGTTAATTAATAACCTGATTTATGATAGAATTTTTTGTAACATAAAAGAAAGGCATAAGTTAGGGTTAATAGATGGATTATAAAGTTAGGAAACAGGCCTCAGATGAATTTACAAGAGTACGTGATTTTTGGCATAAAGCCAAAAGAAGAGGTTTCATGGCGTTCATACTTGTAATCTTGTTCAGCCAATCAGGCGTAAGTATAGCCGTCACGTAATGGCACAGCTTTTTTTCTTCCAGTCGTATATTAATGATTACCAACGGCAGCAGTGAACTCCCCCTCCCCCTGAAAATTTTCTGGATCCGCCCCTGTCAGTGGTGTTCCTCAGGGTTCTGTCCTGTCACCGTCAGGGGCAGATTAACGTAAGGACCAGGTGGGCCATGGGCCAGGGCCCCGCATTTTAAACGATGGACTGAAAAACCTATTAATTTCTAAGCGTCATACAAAACGCAATAAAACCTTTGCAAAATTATTCAATTTCTCTGGTTTGGTAAGAAAACTGAAACGGGCGAACGAACAAATGTACCACTAACTTGACGCCGTTTGCCGCTTGTCTGGTGAAAACGTTTAGTCTTTATGCACGTTTCAGCAAGTATATGTGGCAATCTTGTTTCATTAGTGTAGGCAGAATTTTATATTCTTATGGGAACTAATTCTGTGAACATCTTGATTACTAATTGTGGGACTTTTTTGAAATCTTTTTGGGTTTGGAAAGGAGTCTCTTAAATGGTTTTTCATATTGTATATTTTCATATTTGCGTTTTGTTTCTTTTTTCTTGGTTTCCTTTGTTATTTCAGTAATCTTTGGTGTCATGAGGCCCCGCGGGGAACATTCGCCAAGGACCTCGCGATACCTTGATCCGCCTCTGCAGTGTCACTCACTCTTTTCCTTTTTTTCTCAATGATCTCTTAAGTCGCACTTCCTGTCGTATCCACTCCTATGCCGATGATTCCACTCCTCATTTCTCCACCCTCTTCACAAAGTGTCCCTCTCAACAGACACTCACTTCTTTGCGTGGAATGGCTATGGTACACCTGACCTCTGATCTTTCTACTATCTCTAAGTAGGGCAGAGAAAACCTTGTGGCTTTTAATGCCTCAGAAACTTAGTACCTTCATCTGTCTACTCGACACAATCTTCCACACAACTATCCCCTTATCTTCAACAATACACAACTGAATCCTTCCTCTTCTCTTAACATTCTTGGTGTTCCCTTTTCTCGTGATCTTTCCTGGGAAGATCACATATATTCTCTTTCTAAAACGGCTTCTGAAAGGTTAGGTGTGCTGTATCGGCTCCGCAGTTTCTTCACTACTCACTCAGTCACTGTCTCTGTACAGGGTCTCGTCCGCCCCTGTATGGAGTACGCTTCTCATGCGTGGGGTGGCTCAACCCACACAGCCGTACTTGACCGGGTGGAATCATATATGATATATCCTCATTAACTAATAACAAGTTATTTTCTATAATATACTGAACAAACATCAAAGGATGACAATAATATAATGGATCTCGATATTACAGACTTCACTGAAGAAAAAACCTTCATCTTTATATTATAATAACAATGACCAACAAGTATTTTCCATCAGATATAATTATGGATGGGCTAGATAGCTGTTGGGACGCCGATTCCAAATGTGTTTTCGGTTTTCCTCTAGCACGTCTAGTTTTGAGATGAGACTGATCATAATATATATAATAAATATAATATATACTGTAAATATAAATAATACTATATATAATATACGGTATATAATATGCATATAACTATATATAATACAATATATAATACTATATATACACAATATATAATATGCGTCCTTTATACATGTAGCCGAGTATTTTGTCGTTGAAGTTTAGGTGTAGGTTTTTGCTTTACCGTTTCTGTACCCCCATGTATGGCATTTTGTCGTTTCAACTTAGGCTTTCCGTAGGTTGTCTTGTGGTATTTTAGGTGAGAGCAGTTGCTGGCCACAAATTTGCAAACGTTGCACATGTACACCCTTTTATTCTTTGGCGTAACAGTCACATGTCTAGTTGTGTGTTGTTTTGTTTTGTCGCCCACTTACACATTTTATTTTTTTAAGTGATTTACATCAACCCACTCATCGATCATCATGCCTCGAAAGTGTAAAAATTACCCCGACAATCGGCTCGTTAGCGACTAAATCACAACGGCATACAATCACGATGGATCTTCGGAAAACTTACCGGTTATACTTCGGCTGTCCACTAGGCGACCAAGATAAGGCGTGGGCGCCACATGTTATCTGTACCACTTGTTCGAATGGATTACGTGACTGGTTGAACCAAAGTAAAAAGTCGAATGCCGTTCGATATACCCATGATATGGAGGGAGCCGAGAGACCATCATGGCGATTATTACTTTTTCAATGTTAACATAACTGGATTCTCCGTGAAGAACAAGCATAACATCGAGTTGAATGACCTCATTAGAGACCTAGCCCTCTCCAAAGAAAAATCAGAACTTCTTCCCTCGAGACTCAAGCAGAAACACTTACTTGAGAAGAACGTCTGAGTGTGTCACTTTCGAAAACGAAACCATGATTTGGCGACATTCTTTACAGTAGACGGTCCGCTCTGCTATTGCCATGATATAATGGACTTTTCGAGAACTTGTCACAGGTACACACACCATCTGAGTAGCGCCTCTTCATTGACTCCTCACAGCGAATCTTGAAAGCAGTTCTCCTGCATAACGGGAACTTAAAGCCGTCTATCCCATTCGCCCACTCCGTTCATCTAAAGGAGACGTACGATAACATGAATATACTACTCGAAGCAATCCAATGCAGCGCTCATCAATGGAATATCTGTGGTGATCTGAAAGTCATTGGTATGTTAATGGGCATGCAAGGATGGTTCACGAAATACTGTTGTTTCCTATGCCTATGGGACAGCCGTGCTACCGCGGATCATTACATCATTACTGACATCAAAGAAGCACATACGAGCCAGGAACGGGCAGTGTCCAGTGTGTTCCTTTAGTTGATCCAAAGAAGATTTTCCTGCCACTTCTCCACATTAAGCTCGGCTTAATGAAAAATTTTGTGAAAGCGATGGGTAAGGCGAATTCGAGAGGGTTTCGATACCTTGTTGAGAAATTTGCAAATATCAGTGCCGCGAAACTGAAGGGGGGAATCTTTGTGGGGCCCCAAATCAGGGAGGTTCTGCAGGATGAAGGTGTTGAAGAAAGCCTCAATGCCTTAGAACTAAAGGCATGGCAGGCTTTCAAATGGATTTGTGAAAACTGCTTGGGTAACCACAAGTCTCCCGCATACAAAGATGGAATTCAGAAACTGCTTGATGCATATCAAGAAATGGGCTGTCGCATGTCTTTGAAAATACATTTTTTACATTCGCATCTAGATTTCTTTCCCGTAAACCTTGGAGCGGTGAGTGACGAACAGGGGAACGCTTCCATCAAGACATCCAGTCAATGGAAAATCGCTACAAAGGTTTCTGGAACGAAAGTATGCTGGCAGACTACTGCTGGATGTTGTACTGGAACGATCCGGACAAGGTTTACAAAAGAAAATCCTACTCGCAACGTTTTTAGGTTGGTGTACATTTCTTTTTATGAATAAAGTTGTACTTTTACGATAAATTGTGCTGAAATTAACACCAGTCATATTTCGATAACTAGAGGTTCTAGAGGAAAACCGAAACAGATGTGGAATCAGTGTGCAAAACTGGTCTAGAAAAGTGTGTATACATCTTTGATGAGAGAAAAAAGTTCGATTTTGTCGACCAGTGTAATTAATTCTAATTAATATGAAAACTTTACAGTTATAAATTGGCGGTGAAGGTTACTTAATTACGGTTAGGGAAAACTGGTGACGAAATACCATTAACATTTATTCCTAATTACAAATTCCAGACCAAAAAGATAGAATTCTGTCTCAAATGTGCTCATGATCTTGATAATACCTTTAAGTTGTACGCCTTTATGACGAATATCGAGTATCTGTGACGTCATTATGGTAAAAAAAAAACACCTCTGCGAGTCAGTTTTGAAAAAAATTTAAAATATAGCAAAAACTTTATTAAATAGTGAAAAGTTAATGCATAGCAACATACCAGAATATTAAAATATCTTATCAGGTGTTACAAAAAATAGATTAAATTCATTATGTTTATCGAGTACTGCCAATATACAGGGTGTCCCAAAAAAACTATATACTCTTTATAGCATCATATATTTTATAATTAAAAAATAAAATAAAAAATATATTGTTATAGCAATTGCCAATGAAAGGTAAATTAGTAATCTAAGTGATCAAAATGTTGTAGCGAGTTGTTTGCATATAAAATTTAATTAACTACGCCAAGTGCTCAAAATGTTCTCCGGCGGCATGAATGCACTTTCAATACAACAAAATCGTGTGGTCTGATGAAGCTACCTTCAAGCTGAATGGCACAGTAAATCGACACAACTGCAGGTACTGGTCACTTGATAATCCACACGTTTATGTGGATAAACATGTTAATTTACCAGGATTAACAGCATGGTGTGGTTTATCATCCAGGGGTTTGGTTGGACCATTTTTCTTTAATGGGACAGTTACCGGTGCCGTATATCTCGACATGCTGCGGACAGAAATTATACCTGCAGTTCGAAAGTTGTTTGGAAACGACGACTTTTACTTTCAACAAGATGGAGCCCCCCCCATTATCATTGTGATGTCAGAAGGTACCTCGATGAAACGTTGCCTAACCGTTGGATAGGACGAAGAGGAAGCGTTGAGTATCCTCCACGTTCCCCCGGACTTGACTCCACTTGATTTTTACTTGTGGGGCTACCTGAAGGATGCAGTTTATGGTACAAGACCCGCAACACTCGAACACCTTAAGGATGCAATTAGGGAAAAGTGCGGGACCATCAGAGCATCCACATTACAAAGACTTTTTAATTCTGCGTCTTAGTATTTAGTTCGTCCACCCTTAGCCCTATTTCGGCCTCCAATCGACGTGACAT
Source organism: Bathynomus jamesi (assembly GCA_023014485.1). Classification (NCBI taxonomy): domain Eukaryota; kingdom Metazoa; phylum Arthropoda; class Malacostraca; order Isopoda; family Cirolanidae; genus Bathynomus; species Bathynomus jamesi. The sequence goes on from JAJOZX010004270.1 coordinate 102,797, forward strand.
CGAGTCGATAAACCTTTTGCGTTCTTCTGTAGTTATCGATTGCCAGGTTGTCATCAAACACCTCTTCAGTTCACTAAGTGTTCCTGGTTTACGCTTTTGAACCTAGCAATATTCCAAAGATTTTCTATCGGATTAAGAGCGGGAGAATTAGCTGGCCATGGTAGCACTTCAATTTCATGAGCATCAAACCACGCAGATGTTACACGAGCCACATGAGCTGGAGCCAAGTCATGTTAAAAAATAAATGGTTCGTCTCCATACAGCTGTTCTGCAGACTCCAGCATGAAGTATTCGAAGATTTCTTGATAAACGTGACTATTGACAGTTCTATTTACAAATGCGAGTGACCCTACACCATTTCCATTCATGCAGACCCACACTAACACACTCGCTGCCTTTATGAAATGGGATTTCGGTCACGAAAACCGAAAATTAAGTCGATGTTAAATACGAAGCAAAAGAGAAGACGACTATTCTGTTGCAAAGAAAGAGTTGAATGGACTTCAAACGAGTGGCAAAAAGTGCTTTTTTCAGACGAATCAAAATTTTGTGCCATTTGGCGATAGGGGTCGCGAGCTTGGCGAAGGAAGTCTGAAATGTATCATGAAAGCTGCTTGAAGCGATTGGTCAAATTTACGGTGAGTGCGTTTGTGTCGGGGTTGCACAAATGCAAATGGTGTGGGGTCACTTGCATTTGTAAATAGAACTGTCAACAGTCACGTTTATCAAGAAATCTTAGAATACTTCATACTTTAATAAACATAATGAATTTATTCTATTTTTTTGCTACACCTGAAAAGATTCTAATATTTTAGTATGTCGCTATGTATTAACTTTTCGCTATTTAATTATTTGTTGTTTGTATATATTTTTTAAAATGGCACACAGAGGTGTCATTTTACCATAATGACGTCATAGATACTCGATATTCCTCATAAAGGTGTATAACTTAAAGGTATTAGCAAGGTCATGAGAGCATTTGAAACTGTTAAATGAGACATATACAGAAGGTTGACAAAAGTAAATAGACACTTTCAGTTCCTCCATAGTTTTTAATTTGATAATAAAAGTGAATGAATAATAACACAGTTATTGAATCAATATATTTACTCTCGTGGTGGTTTCCCCTTTGCATTATGTAAAGCTGACACACGTTCCGGCATTTCATCGATGAGCTTTGCCATTTGTTCTTTGAGGACAATCATTTTGGTATCTATTTACTTTGTCAACCAAGTGGTGTGTATTTAGGGAAACACTTTTCTTAAGTACTCTATATAGAGTTACACACAAAACTAAAATATCAGTATTTAAACAAAATACACTTCTATATAAATGATGCAAACTTCAAATTATGAATATCCTTTGTGCTTGAGTCATTTTGTGTAGAGCGAGCGTGAGGTAATATACACGGTGAACCAAAGGTAGGTGGACAGTAGGTTGAATACGGTTTGTGTTATATTATATTATAACTATGGTGTGCATTATAACTATGGTGTTTGTGTTATATTATATTAAATATTATAACTAAATTTATTTAAATTTTATTTTGTATTATAGTATACAAAAAAATTAAATATGTATTCTCAAAATAAACGTTATCATTTACTGTCCACCTACATTTGGTTCACCCTATACTGTGTGTGTGTATATATTACCTCACGCTCGCTCTACAATGTACACAATATATATATATATATATATATATGCTGCAAACCCACAAGGAAAAAGAAAAACGATTCCAAGGCCTTTCGGGTATTCAAAGCTACACCTCGTCAGGGAATATATATATATATATATATATATATATATATATATATATATATATATATATATATATATGACCTTAATTGAGACTTGACGCAAATGCCACTCAGGATGAATCATGCATCTGGTTTCCAAAGTGTATCTTAATCAAAGTAACAAAACCCAGTGAAATAAAGCAATTTCTGTAGATAAGGAAAATAAAGATACAATTTCTTCCACTGCTGATGCGATACGTAATAATATTTTAGGTTGTTTAACTTCATTCGTAACATGTAAGGTCGTATGACGGGGAAGGCTTCAACCGCTGAAATATAAGATCCGATCCGATACTCGAATCCAAGACTTACATTAACCCCTTTTACGTACTCGGCAATGATTTTGCGAGCTGGACACATCGTTGCGAAGTGATGATGAGACAGAAGTTTCCTTTTTATGCTCGAAATGTGGGTTTCCTTCACAATAACGTACCGGAGACGTGTGCAATTTTGGAAAAAAGTTCACGTAGCAAATTAAAATATCTACAATCATTAAAAATTACTAATTGGCAATTTTCTGTTTCTAATGATTTTTAGAAAGTTTTGGTTTCTGGGCGCACTTTTTTCCGAAACTGTACACAGAATTTCTGCACAAAAGTGAAACATTTTGTAAACAAATGTAGGTTGGTATTTTATTGGCCTTTCGCAAGTGTTTTTCGGCGTATGATTATCTGCTTTTCAAAGCATTCTCTCTCTCTCTCTCTCTCTCTCTCTCTCTCTCTCTCTCTCTCTCTCTCTATATATATATATATATATATATATATATTCTTAGGTATTCGGATTCAACACTGATTTTAAAGGGCAAATCATTGTCAGTAATACTTATTCAGTGTTCACATTTGGAAGCTTGTTTCCTTGGGTCAAATTAAGTTGAATTTGAACCTCGATATCAAATTGTGTCGTTGAATTCCAAAGAACATTGATGGTATATAAATGTTGTCCCATGAAATGTTTTCATTCAACATTAAAATTCGAGATTCTTCGACCATTCGTCTAACAGAATTGTAACATTATCCCTCACGAGACAACACCATCTCTCTGTGGGGACTTCAATTAGCGTATTTATGCAAAGGAATAACAAAGGACACCAAACAACAACAGACCGGCTGGTCCCTACGAGGCTGTCTCTTTAAGAATGAAGGTTAAAAGATGCAATTTAAAGACGAGTGAAAGTTTTAAAGCAAAGCAGAAAAAGGAAGTTAAAAGAAATGAAAGAAATTTAAAGATAAAGTAAAAAAATTAAAGTAAAGAGGAGGGAATCCGATTGAAAAATCTACAATATTTTTATGCGCAAATATGCTTCTAACTGGGGCGAGGTAGGGGGGTGAGGGGGTGGGGGGGTTAAGGCAAGATAAGCACCCAGTCTCTTTTTAAATTACTCGACTGAATCACTTTGAACTACTCGTGCTGCACGCTGGCTGGTAATCCATTTAAAAAATTAACTATACGATTGAAAAAGAATTGTTTTGCTGTATTAGCCTCCGTCTTTTCCTGAGGAGTGTAACTCACTTCAGTATTAGCCATTGCGTGTTATTCTACTTGTAACAAAAAAAGGTCCCAAAACAAGACATCAGATGAACATTTGTTTTAGTTTATAAATTTGATTTAAAATAAATTTTCCTATGAGACCAGACTCATGGGACACCCTGTGTGTGTGTATATATATATATATATATATATATATATATATATATATGAAAAATTATTTCACGAAAGTGACACGTGAAAAGTATTTATGATGAATAAAACCACGAAGGAAAAAAGAAACACAAATGGGTGCTCAAGCGCTTTCGTCTAATGACATCCTCAGGAACACTGGAGTGAAAGGACAGATCAAGGCAATATATAGGTTACAAAAAAAACATACATACATACATATTCATATATATATACATAATATATATATATATATATATATAATATATATACATATATACATATATATAGTAAGCATAGAAAAAATTGTGGGAGGAGCCAACATTTATATGGTCACAAAAGAATAAAGAAATAAAAATAAATATAAATATAAATTGAGAAAAAATTAATTACAAAATAGTGCCTTAGTGATATATATGTCACAGCCTAAATAATCATAAAGAAATAAACAGGCAAATAAAAAAACCACAAATATATATTACATACATATATATATATATAATATATATATATATATATATATATATATATATATAAAAAAGACACTTTTAGCACTTTGGCCGACCTTCAATATAAATTCAAATCGCTTGTTTATGGAACAGGTCACAAAAGAATAAAGAAATAAAAATAAATATAAATATTGTAAGTGGAGTCTACCAATTCAAGCTCAAAAGGGAAGTTTTACAATCAATTTAATAGATGAAGCCAAATTGATATATATGTCACAAAAAAATATAGAAATAAACCAAAAAAAAAACAAATTAATTATTAAAAAAATAATAAAAAATAATAATAATAAATTGAAAGATAAATTTTAAGAGAGGCACACCAATTTATAAGGGAAAAATTTCCACATATGCATATTATAGTCACAAACGAATAAAAAAGTACAAGTAAATATAAATTGGAAAACAAAATGATGCCTAGATGATATATAAAGAACAATAAAATATATATACAACATATATACGGTATATATACGAAATATAAACGCAATATATACAGAAAATATATATATATATATGCATAAGGGAAAAAATTACCAAATTTGTTTTTAAAATTATTGTCTGAAAAAACGGTAGGTCGCAAAAGAATAAAGAAATAAAAATAAATATAAATTGAAAAAATTACAAATAATACACGTACACATGCATACCCGCATAACCAAATATATATACATATACACCCATATATACAAACACACACACACACACACACACATATATATATATACACATACAAGCTTGACATTCGCGAAATGAGAAATCATCCCGCAGAACCTTTGTGAGGTTGTAAGGTAAGGTAAGGTACATACACATATATATATATATATATATATATATATACATTTTATTTCTTTATTCTTTTGTGACCATATAAATGTTGGCTCCTCCCACAATTTTTTCTATGCTTACTATATATATTATATATATGTATATATATATATATATATATATATATATGTATATATATATGAATATGTATGTATGTATGTTTATTTTTGTAACCTATATATTGCCTTGATCTGTCCTTTCACTCCAGTGTTCCTGAGGATGTCATTAGACGAAAGCGCTTGAGCACCCATTTGTGTTTCTTTTTTCCTTCGTGGTTTTATTCATCATATATATATATATATATATATATATATCAGTTGAAGATTCTTTTCTCGAAAATCAATACTTTTGTAAGACTGAAACATGATAATGTTGAAAACCTGCAACTTTGTCTCAGACAGATTTAAAAGTTCTTCAATTGATTAAAGAAAACGTACGTAATAGTTTAACAAATCAACGTTATCAACGTTATCAACGTTATAAGAAAATCGTTATGTGTTGCCACATCTTCTATTTACTAACATCAAATTTTCTTCCATTCAGAATTGCGATACTGATTTTGAGTCAACGTTATATTTTCAACGTTAAAATAATGTTGAGAAAACACGTTAAATTCAATTATCTTTATTCTTTTATCAACTTATTCAACGTTTATCAACATTTTTAGTAACATTATCCCTACTGCAAAAACACATTACAATTGATTATCTTTATTTTTTTGTGAACGTTATCAACATTTTTATGAACTGGAAAATGGCTGGGAGAATTTTTTTTCTAAATTTTACAAAATCGATGTTGATATATAATTACGATTCAGCAATATCGTCATAAGTTTATCACCAACGTTGAATCAGCTTATGAATACATATACTTAAAGCTGATATATTAATTATTTTGATTGTTTTAATTAATAAATGGAAATACACTTTAATATACCTTTTGTAAAAATTAAGAAATGATGTATAAATTTAATAACAAATTAAAAGGGATTTTAATTATACGAAACAATTAATTAAATTATCTTTTCTGAGAGCCAATTCCATCTGTGGTTATTGAAAGTAATCTATAGGTACAATAGACATTTTTTCACCATTACGTTACGAAACGTACAATATAGTTTTTATACTCAAGTTGTTCGAACCTTGGTGGGGGTATTTTTTTCATCATGAAATATCGTGCGTGTTTATTTATGATATTACACAGGCTATATACATATATACCGTATTTGACGGCTTACAAGACGCTGCGCCGTGAAAGACGCACCTTAATTTTGGAAAGGTAAATTCAAGAAAAAAAGTTTTTGATGCATTTTATTGTTAATAGAATGGATATGTAAAATTCAATAAAAAGAAAACCCAAAAGCCAATAAAGAAAGATAATATGATTATTACTCTTATTATTTGTTATTAATCAATTAATTAATTGATGTGCTGTATTGCCACTTTCGGCTTCTAAGACGCAGGACGATTTTTTAAGGTATTTATAAGGAAAAAAAGTGCGTCTTATTAAGCCGACAAATACAGTACATATATATATATATGCTGATTTTATCGAAGCATAAAATACCCGTCTTGAGACTATGTATCTTAGCAGTTAGTACGTCATATGTAAAAATACATAACAAACTTCTAAAAACTTTTTCCTGCCTTTACAAATTAGCTTCATTCGCGGTTGAAACTATAACCACATTAGACATCTCGAATGATGAAACTCCTTACAAAGTTCTTTGAAACGGGCTTAATAATATAACTTCATTACTGAATTCCCGAATCTGTTCCGATTCTTAAATGATTATCTATTTTCTGTTTGATGTCGTTCCTGTGGTCCAAAAGTCGGAATATTGAAAGTGGGAATTCTAAATTTGAAAAAAGTCTCAATTTGAGAAAGGGTTAAAAGAAAAAAAAAGGATTGTGACGCAATTGCAGACCCCTAGGCGTATTTTCTCTGAAAAAAACTAATTTAAACTGAAAAATTCTGCAATGAGAGAAGTCCATTTTTGAGAATTATTTCCTTTGAGAGTCCATCTTTCAAATTTCTCATTCTTGGACAAAGACTAAAACGGAAAGAGAACCAGGATCACCTGGAGATCAGGGCCTCCAGCCTTCTTTAGTTAGCTTTATAAGGCTAACTAACAAAAATATCACGACCTAACCTAACCAGTCGTTAGGTCAACTGTACGCCCTTGACGATTGGTTAAGTTGGGTCGTGATATTTTCGTTAGTTAGCCTTATAAAGCTAACTAACAAAGGCTGGAGGCCCTGATCTTCAGGTGATTCGAGAACCATTTATCTCTAATACCCTTAGAAATATATAAGTAAATAAATAAATAGATGTAAATATTTATTTTACTTAAAATAGTATAGTTGACTTGCATACAAACGTGTCTTATATGTTTTCTGTGTTACGTAAAGGAAAATTTATACTATACTAACACCTTTAATCTACTAAATAGATCAGTGTATTGATGGCTTATCAAATTACTCGTGGAGATCCAATTATATAATGCTAATTAGATTATAGGTCCAAAGCTATCCTATTGTTTACGGAACTATATTGAGCTTATATAATATTGATTTAGGAACCACTTAACAGATTATGACGATAACACGTAACTCGATCCAAAACAGAACTTGATCGTCAAGAGTTTCGCTTAATGATTAAATTTTAATGCGAAGGCGGAATTACACAGGGTGACCAAAAGTCTGTAATCACTGGGGAATTTAGATAACTATAAAACTATATTTCTTACTGATTAAAAACTTTACCGCCACTGTGTAATGTATCATTACTGTACAGTGTGTTCCATAAATCCCGTTACCGCTGCTCCTTTTGCTACAAGAATTGCGTGAGGGGTAAAAGGGGTAAAGGGACTTATGGGATACCCTCTATATTATTAAGGTTAAACTATTTCGAATATTTACCCGTGTTATAAAGTTACTGTCGCATGTTAAATCGCAATAGAAACTATACAAGTAAAACTACCGTACAAATAATAATAATAATAATAATAATAATAATAATAATAATAATAATAATATCATTATTATTATTAATAATAAAATAATAACAACATTTGTTATAATAAATAAGGGAATTTTTAACATTCAAAATATCGAAAGTATTTCGGAAACTAAATACAAGAGCGCTTGGTTTCTGTAAATATCGATATACGAGATTAACCAACTACTTCAACAACTGTATGGAAAAATATAGTGAAAATAAAAGGTTACCAAGCCTAAAGGAAAGTTAATGACCATAACCTTACAAAGGCGATCAAAATAATTTAGTAACCTAGATATGCATGGACTGTCCCAAGCCAGGCTCTGAAATGAGGAGAGGGGTGCAGTGATGACCCCGCTGCCTATGATTCAACTTCTTTTGAAGAGCCAACCATCCAAAATGACGTAAGTGTAAGTGTGATCTACCTTAAGTTGATTAACTTCGTCAAATGTAGCATTCACCCTGAATAGTTATTATTTGATTGGGTTGTTTAACCTCCTTCGCATTATCATCGCATCATCATGGGATCCGAATCACGGGTCGCTACATAATCTGGCGCCACTCTCCAGACCAAATGTCGCTTAACTTACAACATTAACCAAAACGTAACCCGAGTCGATGAACGGAGGAAAATGTAGCACATTGCGTGGATGTTGCAGGAAGGGAGGTAATATAAATAATATAAATACAGCAGGAGTTCGGAAACCAATTCTCTCTTCCACCAAAATTCGTAAATGAGGCGGGATGTTGCAGAGGAGTCGACTGTAGGTTGCTCCTGAACCGTCGTAAAGGCATAGGCGTATGAATTGGGGGGTCTGGGGAGGCGGCAACCCCCGAGGACTAGGGAATTTTGACCATTTTGAGGGCAAATACTGAAATTTTCAGGGCAGATTTTTCCTGACATTCCTTTGTTTTTTTTTGTACTTCTTGAGGTGAATTAATTACTTGCTACTATACTTGTAGTCAATAATTAAAACGTAAGTTGAGGACTTACTGAATTCTATATCAACTGCAATGCCGTAGTTTTGTTTGTCATTTAGAAATGTTGTAGCCAAATTTTATCTCATTTTTGTAAATTGTAATGTTTTTTATATAAAAAAGGCTTTAATATACTATATGTTACTCATACTCTAACCTTTGTTATTTACCCTGAAAATTTTTAGGGCAAGTTTTTCCGCTCCCCAGTAAAGTGCCATCCCATACGCCTATGCGTAAAGGTATCTAAAGGTTACGGTATAAATCCCTAACATAAAATAAAATCAGGCGCGAACACAAGACTGTACAAATACTTAAAACCAAAATTTGTTCAAAATTTATGCAATAGATGGCGCTGTGGATTATTTCTTTATACTTCTCTTGATCATCTTGCGTGACTGTACTATCGTTAATGCCCATATTATAGTACTGTAAGAAGGAAATCTGTTTATCAGAATAAATTATTCCACAGAACAACACTGTGTAAATTTCACAGGGGAAGTTTATTATTCTTTTAAGGAAAGTATAACATAAGAAGGATATGCGTTATGTTCCCTCCTATATATATATAAATATATATATATATATATATATATACACACAGGGTGTTTCAGGTTGACCCTAGAAATATGGAAATTGGTGGAATTTGTAGTTTGTATTTGGTATTTGGTACTTGAAGTTTGTCTATAGTAATTCCGTAACTAATATGAAGTGTTTCTTTTTATTGCAGGTGAATGAAAATGGTCGATAGAGGAAGTGGATCATTTCGATTGTCTAAGCAGCAACAAATATATTTCCATATTTCTAGGGTCGACCTGAAATACCCTGTGTATATATATATATATATATATATATATATATATATATATATATATATATGCCTATTGCGTCGCTCAAGGAGCGAAGAACACAACGTTAATCAGATTTCTCGGTATTATTACTAATGGAGACGAATAAAAGTCTTATTACAAAAATGATCTATTACTTCAATAATTTTAATATTAATAAGAGTAAAACAAAATAAAATGGAAAAAGGAAAATTGAACATCGCTGAAATTTTTTTTAAAAAATGAGGGAGCTATTAAAGAATAGGGATCCCAGCCTTCTTTAGTTAGCTTTATAAGGCTAACTAACGAAAATATCATGACCTAATCTAACCAATCGTCAAGGGCGTACAGTTGACCTAACAATTGGTTAGGTTAGGTCGTGATATTTTCGTTAGTTAGCCTTATAAGCCTAACTAAAGAGGCTGAGGTCCCTATTCTTCAATAGCTCCAAAATGAGAATGATTATTATTTGAGACACTGATTTTTAACTATAAATTTGTAATTTCAGAATTATCGAAATCAATTAAGATAGAATTGTTAGAACATTCTTATTTACAATTTTGGTTAATTATCTTATTGAAACATTGGTACCCCTTCTTTTCTGGACGAGAGTGAATCCTCGTAATTAATAAATTGGGATCAAGTAAAGATAAGCACCCCCAGCCTTCTTTAATTAGCCTTATAAGGCTAACTAACGAAAATATCACGACCTAACCTAACCAATCGTTAAGTCAACTGTACGCCCTTGACGATTGGTTAGGTTAGGTCGTGATATTTTCGTTAGTTAGCCTTATAAGGCTAATTAAAGAAGGCTGGGGGTGCTTATCTTTACTTGATCCATAAATTGTACAGTACTATAAATCACTTTTTGTACTGTATATATTCATATATACTTATACGATTATTAAATAACAACAAAAGAGCGCGTTACGTTTTCTATAGACTAAGGGAGACTATGTCTTTATGTTATTTTTAGTTGAGTCACACAATCCGAATTTCTTTCAGAATTTTCTTTGTTACAATTTTGGGCGAACTATTATATATATATATATATTTTTTTTTTTTTAAGTTCGGCAAGAACCGATTCGCCTCTATTTAAAAGGGCATATCTCGGCGGAAAAACAAAGAAAAAGTGAGAGGAAAGACAGGAAAAAGAAAGGGTGGAGACAGTCGAAGTTGAAAAAGATCAAGGACTGCAGGGTCGAGCCCCAACATCCTTGGGTGCTAGGGCCGGGAGGGCGCACGTGAAACCTCCAAGAACAAGCACGTACAAACGAGCACAAAGAGCACTCAAGAGCATGAGCTTAGAACCTCCTTGCGGGGATATATATATATATATACATATACACAAACTCAGAATGGTTCCCTGAGAACATTATATGTTAAACACAGACCGTGCATGGAACAAGGAACTCTTCTGGGAAAATTAAATCCACTATAGTCCGAATAGTTACCCCCTTTTTCTTTGATTTATTCAACACGACGTGAATGCAACGAGTCTTTTACTTATATAGAGGTTCTGAGTGTAGGGATCTAGGTTTGCTTTAAACCCTAGATCCACGTCCCAAAGCTGGATCCTGTCTGCTTTGCGATAGCTGGTGAGGGAAGCTATATTTATGGGATCTCTTTGCGAGAGACCCGTTGCCCACGTCGGGCTAAAATCATGAAAAAGGGAAAAAAAAAAAAAAAAAAAAAAAAAACTATGGTATTTGTCATTTACCATTACTTATTCGGACTATAGTGGATTTAATTTTCCCAGAAGAGTTCCTTGTTCCATGCACGGTCTGTGTTTAACATATATACATATATATATATATATATATATATATATATATATATATATATATATATATATACAGGGTGTTTGAAAACTTTCTGTACAAATTGTAATGGGGGATAAGCAACACCAAGACAAACCCTTTTCGTCTATAAGTGTATGTCTGCTGACGTCACCATTCGGCGCGAGAGGGCGCCGCTGCAATTGGCTAAAAGGTGAAGTGGGCTAGACTCGCGCTTGCCGCGGGCATTCTTAATCGGACGTAGTACGCGTAACATGTTTATTTAAAGAAGGCATGTTTATTTAAAGAAGGTGCTGAAAGTTGCGACCGGTAACATCAATGCACGCCCGACAGCGTCGAAGCATTGACCGACGTACACGTCGAAAGATTCCCGCATTTCGGGAACAGTTCCAGCGGCGACAGCGATCTTGCTACGAGGTCTTCTTCTGAGTAAATGGGAGTCTCGTACACGAGGTTCTTCATGTGTCCCCACAGGAAGAAATCGAGGCATGTTAAATCGGGCGATCTCGGTGGCCAGGCTACGGGCCCACCCTGGCCTATCCATCGGTCTCCAAAAGTGGCGTTCAGATAATCCCGCACATCGTTTGCTGGAGTGTGCTGGGGCCCGTCGTGTTGAAACCACATTCGTCTACGAATAGCCACGGGAACATCTTCCAGCGTTCCGGCAACGTTCTTCAAGAAATATCCGATAAACCCGCCCGTCGAGTCGGGCAGGCAGCAGGTACGGCCCAATCAACTTGCCATGGACGATACCCGCCCAAACATTGACGGCGAACCGTTCTTGATGAGCATGCACCCGTGTAGCATGTGGATTTGCGTGCGCCCACACGTGAGAATTGTGCATGTTAAACACACCCTCACGTGTGAACAGGCCTCATCTGAGAACAGCACATAAGCCGGAAAATTAGGCTGCACCGCTGTCTGCTGCAGAAACCAGCGTGCGAATTCCACACGAAGAGGGTAATCCCGAGGTTGTAATGCCTGGACTCTCTGACGATGAAACGGATGTAACTGCTGCTCGTGCAACACTCTCCAGACCAGGTCGTGGTTCACACCGAGGATACGTGCAACACCTCGCGTGCTTGCGCTTGGATTGCCTCAAATCGCCGTAGGATTTCTTCTCCCATGTCAGGAGTGCGCACGTTTCCTCCCGACCAGTGTCGTGCATGTTTGCATGGAATGTTCCAGTTTCTCGCAGTCGCCGATGCAAATGCGCAAACGTTTGGTGGTTTGGCACACGTCTGTTTGGGAAGCGCTTTCGGTACAACTTCACAGCAGCTCTTCCGTTTCCATTGGCAGCCCCATACACCATATGCATGTCAGCCATCTCAGCAGTCGTGAAGCGCTCCATGTTACGCGTACTACCTCCGATTTAAGAATGCCCGCGGCAAGCGCGAGTCTAGCCCACTTCACCTTTTAGCCAATTGCAGCGGCGCCCTCTCGCGCCGAATGGTGACGTCAGCGGACATACACTTATAAACGAAAAGGGTTTGTCTTGGTATTGCCTATCCCCCATTACAATTTGTACAGAATGTTTTCAAACACCCTGTATATATATTAAAAAAAATGTTGAATCAAAGTAACCCTTAAAAAATTCAGAATAATTTGGTATAAAATTCATGTTAGTTAGAAACGGGGTCAGTGTATCTATTAGAAATAAAACTTCTTTTGAAAAAAATCAAAGGCAGCAGAACCAGCCTATTTGTAACTTGTCAGTGCATTTTGAAGGCGTGGTCGAAAAACATCCACGCCTTCAAAATGCACTGACAAGTTACAAATAGGCTGGTTCTGCTGCCTTTGATTTTTTTCAGATGTTTTACATTTCTAATAGATACACTGACCCCGTTTCTAACTAACATGAATTTTATACCAAATTATTCTGAATTTTTTAAGGGTTACTTTGATTCAACATTTTTTTTAATTTGACTGCTTTAATCGAATTTGATTGATAGTATGATGTTCGTTCGGCCTATGACGTCATATTCTGCCACGCGCACGATACCTTCATCATTCTAAATATATTTTATTCTCTGGTTTCACAGTTTTAAATACTACCAAGTTTTTAGAAAGACGTAATTTAACATTTTAACAATCCAATAATAATGGAATTTCTTTTTTTGAACGTTACGAGTGTTTATAATGCGTGCCATCCTCATTCTATGTCTGGGCACAAAAAGGAAAGCAGAATGTGATCTGCTTTTCTTTACATACTATATATAATCTAATTTATTTTTTCACCCAGTCTACTGCTGGTGTAGCCGGTATTTTTATAATTGTTATTTGAAACTATACAGAATTTAACACGTAATTTAGTCCTGTACCTTATTGCTAAATGAATGGGTATTTCTTACAAATCTTTTTAAAGAAGAAAATTACAAATTTCTTTAACGAAAGGAAACGCGGCCATCTTGCCTCGCACTCGTCCAGTTTGCATGAGCAAATGTGTCTCTGATTAATTTGTTTTAACCATTAACCTCATTACATTCCCCATACGTCACCCGTGATACAAAAGTTAATATTACAATAAAACTTTGAAGTAACAGTAAAAGTGAACAGCAAAATGTGTGAGTTTCATGAGTACAAATAATACAAGAAAATACTATATAAAAATTTGGTATAGTTATCTTTATACAACCCTTCGGTCATTCCTGATAATTATATTAGCCTTCTCTACTATCAATAATCAGTGAGGAGTGTCAGAAATTTGCACATCGATCAGACCAGACTACAGTAAGTCATCCCATTGCGCTAACTCTTAGATTATTATTAACCAACATCATCAAGAGCCGAACTTCCTACCTCAATGTCTTCACTTCTCTTATGAGGAAATGGTGTTACCCACTGAGCTACGAGCGTTAACGCTTCCTCTACTAATTTCCTTTAGTAATTCTATTGAAATTTTAAATTAAATAAACGTTCTTGAACGTATTCAGGCTATTGATGAATCAAAGAGGCGAATCTTAACTGTGTTAGGAAAACGAAAACAATTAGATGTGTTGAGTTTGCAAAAATGAGGGATTTATTAATAATATAAAATATAGTAAATTATTAGTAATATAAAATATAGTAAATTATTAATAATATAAAATATAGTAACTTATTAATAATATAAAATATAGTAATTTATTAATAATATAAAATATAGTAAAATTTAGATATAAATAAACAACATAAGAACAAATAGGCCATCATTTGTTAAAAATTGTAACGTAGCCTCACACCAGGTCGATTTTCTAACAAAAACAGCGGACAGGTTTATGCATATAAAATCAGAACGAAACTGCGCATACATCGATGAAGTGTGAGGAAAGTGATCAGTCGATACAACACCCGTATGTTCATCCAATCGCGCACTTAAACACAGGCGCTAAAAAAAAATAATGAAAATTAATTAACATACATTGTAGTAATTTTACCTTTTCAATGGCCATATTAGTATATGATTTAACCATAGAAACAACGTAAAACAGTTAGAAATTTGGGATCACCTGAAGATCCGTCACCCCAGCCGTTTTTAGTTAGCTTTATAAGGCTAACTAACGAAAATATCACGACCTAACCTAACCAGTCGTCAAGGGCATACAGTTGACCTAACGATTGGTTAGGTTAAGTCGTAATATTTTTGTTAGTTAGCCTTATAAAGCTAACTAAAAAAGGCTGGGGTGACGGATCTTCAGGTGATCCGAAATTTGCAAAACTCGTAGTATGATGTTTTTAAAATGTTTTTGGTACTTACGTATTAACGGGGCCACCACATATTGATGATTGGTTAGGTTAAGTTGTAATATTTTCGTTAGTTGAAAATTTCTAATACATCATATTTTTTAAATAGCAATATTTTTTTTAAATATTTACAATGATTTATATTTCAAATATTTACAATGATTAATACATGTTACATTAGAAACAATATTTGTTTGGGGCCAAAAATTTTTAATAGCATTAAGAATGGAATTGAATGGATCGTGATCATGTCCCAACTGTCGCCACATAAATTCAGCAAGATATGACTCTAGGTGATGACGTGCAGTGCCTCGATGCTTTTTATTTCTCCACTTAGCTGATCCCTGAGCCTTTCGATCTCCAGTTTCCGGGTTGACAAATTGTACTTGTGGTTAACTTTAAAGTGTTGAAATCCTGACTCTGC
The DNA here is from genome assembly GCA_023014485.1 of Bathynomus jamesi. Taxonomy (NCBI): domain Eukaryota; kingdom Metazoa; phylum Arthropoda; class Malacostraca; order Isopoda; family Cirolanidae; genus Bathynomus; species Bathynomus jamesi. The sequence goes on from JAJOZX010004270.1 coordinate 118,334, forward strand.
TAGATGTTCTGATATGTATGACGGCCGTGAGTCTGAGTAAATTATCGATCCCTGAGCGATATTGTTTTTTATAGCATCCATTAGGGTGGAAGCAGTACGATCAGGAACTTGAAGTAGAAAGCATTCCTTAGTTTGACGACAAATGCCTCCAAATATCCATTGCTGTGGAAGTTGACGACCGGCATTGTTCTTTCGTTTACTAAAGAGGCTTTCGTCGATCTCTATAATTAAATTATCACCGCCGATTTCTTAATTGACCGTGCTTTTAGAGCATCTACGGAGAGCAGTTACAAAAGGAAGCCGTGATCCCATAAACCAGTTCCAAATATGATGTATTAGAAATTTTCAACTAACGAAAATATTACAACTTAACCAATCATCAATATGTGGTGGCCCCCCTTTAATACGTAAGTACCGTTTTTATAAGTTTAAGGAACGTATTTAAAAAAGAACACAAGGTTGATCTTTCTGAACGAAAATAGAAAATTGGATTCTGGATGGGAATGGGGATAAACAGCTCGCAGCGCAGATCGAGAGTGAGGAGAGTCGAAGCAGTTAGTAGAGTCTCTGTAGCAGTTGAGGAGTGAGAACAGACCGAGAATAGTCGAGGATAGGCCACCAGAGAGCTGTGACAGCGAGTCAGACAAGAATATCTTATCTACGGTCCGTTGTTATTTTTTAGTTTAACATCACCCAGGTCGTGGGTCAATAGGGCCTACTTTCAGTATGAACTTCGGCCAGTAAATTCAATATATTTTTTTTGTCCTTGTCCCGCTCTAGGCCATACTCCCGTGTCGTTAGGCCTATTTCATTCCGATGAAGGCCGATTCCCCTTATTAATTATATAACGTAAGTGTAATTTAACCCGTGAATGAACTCAAGGTTAAAAGTTAAAATATTTTTGTTTTTATGAAAACAGCGAAAGGTATATTTCAAATTAAAAACTACTGTCACTTAGCTGAGGTTTGAATGAAAAATACTATGAAGAAAAACGACATAACTGGTGTCACGCTACCATTCATTGTAACATCCTTGTTGTGTAAAATTGGTCATGCTATCATTCATTGTAACATCCTTGTTGTGTAAAATTGTTCACGCTACTAAATTAAGACACGCATCCAAAGTAACGTTGCCACCCACTCACCCACGAACGGGACAATGGGTAATCGTCAGACCATGGGGTCACCGGAGGAAGGGACGTCACCCCAAGGAGGGAAAGACCCCGCACCCAACAGATATTATACTGAAGGCAAATAGAAATTTAGAAGGTTAACATAAAGAAATGTTATGGGGAAAGTCCTTGATAAGTTGAAACAGTTTTGATATAACAATTAACTCTTACGATATCAGTACTAACAAAACAAGCAGCGATTTGGCCAAGATGGTGAAACTTCCTATATTAACCTTGCCATCACCTTCACTGGAAACCCTTTGATTGGCTCTATTCTGGAAACACTTTTAAAAGTGCTATTCACAAGTGCACGTATGAAAAGACGACATCGCCTCAGGTCATTTAACAGACCATCTACAATGGGACGACAAACATATCCGTAACGACGATAACTACAGTTATGAAGAGGCTGTTAAACTGTTTATAAGAGTGTTTTGGGGGTTGTTTAACCTCCGTAACAGCAAAAGTCATATGGCGGAGGGAACTTACAGCTTTACATGGGATCTCAACAGTTAAACTGCTAAGAGAACTTTATATTTGGGCCAAAGTAGACTTAAAGGAAAGGCTTTTACAACAAACAAAGATTATACGTGAAGGAAAAAAGTAATGCAACATTTACCTGTCGGAAAGTACAAAATATAGTGAAACCGCTACAATAACTGAACTGAGTTACTTTAAAATATATTTCTACTTCAGTTCTTTCTTTGTCACTCTACAACATTTCAGTTGTCTAGTGTAAAGAAAAACTCATACACACACACACACACACACACACACACACACACACACACACACGAAACTATTAACGTAATTGAGTTTGGACAACATTGCGACACCCCACTTATACCTAAAAACAAAAAAAGAAATAAAAATTTAAAAAAATAGCCAAAGCAAGAAAAACCTAAAACCTAGTAGCCCCATCCTCAACCTCTAAAAACAACATTAAAACAAAATATTTAGGTGTAAATTTATATGTCTTAGAAGGAAAATAAAAACTGTGGTGTAAAACCAATAATCAATAAATTTTTTACAAACAAACATTGGAGGGAATATTGAGAGCAAATAAGGAGAGATAAATGAGAAATCCTTTAAAGGCAAGTAGTGAAGCGTAAATCGCCTTTCAAGTGTTTTTGTTCTCGCGGCAAAATAGATTCTTTTTATCGACTCTCGTGAAATGGAATTTTCGAACAGATTTTTAATATGCAAGACATGTTTTTTGAGATTCGCGTATAATTTTGTAGAATGACGGCCCCCCACCCCCTTTTTTTTAAAGGGAACGGGGTAAAAAGGGTTTGTTTATTGATTTGTGAAGAATAAAATATTTTTAGGGAGTTTATTCTCTTTTATTATTTTTATTATTATTATTTACACACACACACACACACACACACACACACACCAAATGTTTGGGTACCTGAGGAAACTCCAACATTTTCAAGATTTCAAATGTACGAGTAGATGGCGACACTTAATTTATTGTAAATAACCTGATTAACTTAACCTAATCTAACCCAACATTCATTATATCCCATTTTCATAATATTTAATGACTTTCACTAAAAAATAATAAATCTGAAACTATAACGACACCGCTAATGTCACTCAACACATATTTCTGCAGCGATGAGCTATCTGTGTGTGTGTGTGTGTGTGTGTGTGTGTGTGTGTGTGTGTGTGTGCGAAATTCTCATGTAGTCTCGATCCAAATTACAGACACTCACTACCGACAATACATGCCACAACCAAACCCAAACTCATTTTTCTTTGATCCAATTCTACCAAACGATATCTCTCTAGCAAAAAGAATCTAAAAATAACAAGATTTTCACATCAATACGATCCCGAGTAAAATATACATATTAGTATCTGATGAAAATGTAATACCACTCGGTATTCATGTTTTAATGTTTAATTAAAATAAAATTTGAATTGTTAACAATCATATCTATTCAAATCTTTCCCGATGAAAAATATTCTGTTTGATAGAGCGGTCCATTCACATTGCGAGTATGGAAGAGCGCCACTGGGGGGAATGATTTATTCGTTATTCAATCATTTTAAGCTACTCTAAGTATTTTGTAAAATATACTCTTGATTTTAACATTTTCAGTAAAGTGTTTCTTTCATTTGTTCATATCGTTATGGTAGTTTTCATATATTTGTCTTAATTGAGCCTAAATATATATATATATATATATATATATATGTAGCGGATCGACAAGAAGTAGACCAACAAATAGACAGACAAATTCTTCTTTCCACGCCTTCATCAAACATTATTCGAAAAACACACGTAGGCAAAGAATCAAACAATGGAAACGTCTGTTTCTTCCCAAAAGGCGCGAACGCAAGCTCTTCAACAAAAGGACGCGCGGACAAGGCGTCTTAAGATTTGGACTCGCTCTCACACACTCGATCTCCACCTTTTCGAGCAACACTCGTCCGTCAACCGCCCTCCGGCTTCCCGCCGGAGGAACGGCCTGCTGCTTTCCTTCAAGGCCTACGATTTATCATCAAGTAAGACCTTCTACAGACCGCCTGCAGAAGCAATCCTTCGAAGCCCAACCAGAATCACTTCGGGCCTACGGTTTACAAGTTCAGCCTTCAAGTTTCCCTACCTTCCTCGAGATATATCCAGCACCTCAGGCCTACGCCTGCAAGATCATTTATAGGCCATCCTGCACCTCGAGAAGTAACATCACCTCAGGCCTACGTTTTACGAAGCCTACATCAAGCATCTCCATCATCTCGAGAGGCTTAACGGACAACGACAACTCGAGCCTACGGTAATAGGTTCCTCTTCAACCCGCCTTCAACAGAGTTTACATCGTCCCGGTTAAGATAAGTACGTCCTATTCTAAGTACTCTTGTGAAGCCTACATTAACCTACCGCCGAACGGTAGACTATACCCCAAGTGTAATTAAGCGTTCCAACTGACTCTCGTGAAAGAACGCAGTAGGCCTATTATCCAATTCAAGTATAATTTCAATACCGTAATTCCGCATATCATTGTTATTGTGTTAATTTATATGTTTATGTGATAACTTAATTTCTCTTACTGCAGGCCTAATTCATTTACAGTGTATATTCCCTCAACTATCATTAGGCCTATCCAATAATGCACGTCATTAACTTCCATTATTATGGGGCCGCATCATTTATTCTGTGTCATTACTAGGCCCATTCAATCATCTAGCCTACTTAATCAGAGTGTCATGTTTTCCACTCAATGTACCAAACGCACGTGCATTCTTTATATCATTTACTAGGCCCATTCAATGTTCCATGTTGCATGCCATTTACATACCATCAATGAGTATATTACTTATTACGTGTCAATTAAGCTATTAACATTTCATCTTATTAGCTAAGTCTATGTCATAAGCATAACGTAAACTATCAATTAATTACTGTCAATTCTTTGTTATACCACAGTGAATAAATAACGGCTTTATTTTCATAATAAAATACAAAACTATAAGGTGTCTTTTATAACCTTAATATTAATTTGCTTGGGCGTAATCCAAGCTGGTGACCCTCGCTGCCATTCCGGTCGCTTCCAATAGTATGGTGGGCCTACTCCATTAGCTACTTTTCAATTGGTTAAATTTTGCATCGTAAATTGTTAACCCAGCCTTTCATTAATAAGCAATCAGTCATTGAATCAATTAATCATTAGCATACAATCAAATCATTATCACCTTAAACGGCTAAAACTAGGTCCACTATATATATATATATATATATATATATATATATATATATATATATATATATATATGCCCTTTTTTTGAATATGGTCCACTACTACAAAGTGCTTAAAACAAGTCCTGTGAATATGTCATGACGTCATGTGTAGGAAATGTATGCGCTCAACTTACGTTATTGTTTATGGCTCTGAAATATGTACGTAACCTAAAAAATATATTTGAAAACTGTTAAATACAATGTTGTAATTGATGATGTATATTAACCTTTCGTGAATTCATTTGAAGTTTGTCAAATGGTAATGAAAACTGACGACATCGCGTAAAATGTCGCTATTTAAATGAGCATCGTCCATTCCAAAAGTGACTATCTTTTGAACTTGGCGATCTGTTAAAGGTGGAATGGTTTGCCAAAATGTTGTGCTTCGCTGTCAAACTGATCACAACTTTGTTAAAAAATGGTGGTATTTTGTAAATTTGTTTTATATTTTGGGACGTTTTCCAGTTTATGTACCGTTTTCTACAATGTTGGCTTTTATGCAACTTTCTAGTGTTTCTTTGCTTCTGTTAGGCACAGCATAGAGTAAAACAGAAGGTTAGGTTAGGTTAGGTTACATTAGGTTAGGTTAGGTTAGGTTATCAAGAACTTACCTCTCTTAAAAAGTTGTTACAATCGACGGCGGTTGTATGACCAATCAAAAATAAATTATATGAAAAACGGTACACAAACTGGAAAAGGTCCATATTTTGTCCCATTTCATTTACAAAACACTGTAGTTCTGTAGTTTAAGATTCTTTGTTTATCACTTGTAAGAAAGAGTTTATCCTTTGTAGAAGGTTCACATTTTACGAGTGATGATCATATATATATATATATATATATATATATATATATATATAATAAATAGGAACACCAGAGAAGTGTTTCTGTTTATTATTAAACTGCGTTTTTCCACGCCATCAATCAATAGCCGATATATATATATATATATATATATATATATATATATATATATATATATATATATAATTCAGTGGCCTGCATTCAGGGTAAGCTAGGTAAGCGCCGCTTACCCTAATAAAAATCTTATTAAATATATTAAAGACAGTACCGTATTTTCCAGAATAGTCTACCGTAAAGTACATACCCACTAGCCAGTTATGAAGTTTATCATTAGCTACTATAGTTACTATAATTATATAATATGCACATATAGTGCGTGTGCTCGCACACAATACTGCTTACCTGTAGACGTACCCACCCCGCCACTGATATATATATATATATATATATATATATATTATATATATATATATATATGTATGTATATAATTATGGACTCAGAGGTACATTTTCACATAATATAATTCAGTAGTACATTTTCAGTGATCCATCGGACCATCTGTACGTCTCAACACTAAACTATAATGATTGAGGTTATGTCAATTCATAAAATATTTGAATGTAACGGAGGAGACCTATAGCTTAACGTGTGGTTCGAACCACTATCACACCAGGGAAGATCAAGAGAGGCACCTTAATCGCTAAAATCCGAGGTCCGAACCGAGATACGAGCCCACACCTTTCAGATTAACAGCCCGCGTTCTACTACTAGACTTTACCGTGGTGGGTATTAACGTAATACTACTACTAATATATATATATATGTATAGTACATCATCACTGACTCAGTAGTACATCTTAACGGAATATGTTGTGGTAGTAATATTGAAACACTGATGATGGCAATTACGTCCTTCTGAAACGCTTGTTCGTGATGTACTGTAAGATGAAAACAGGTTGCTTATGGAGTAAATGCTTCACTGATAGCGATGGTCAATTTAGGTACATTCAAAGGACAACTTCCTGTACGGGGTACAGAGATCGCTTTTCTGCTACCGCTATTATTATTATTATATTATTATTATTATTATTATTTTATATTATTATTATTAAATTCAGGTTAAAATGAAGCTTATTACACACATTCTTTTAACTCTTTAGTTCCATTTTCTTGGAAGATCTTTTTTCTGGTATTCTCATTTAATTTTTCATACGAGTCATTAAAGTTAATATAACGTTAAGTGTGATTTTAAAGCTGAATACCATATTCTCATTTATATTTGGAATTACTCCATTTTCATGCCTTCGAATGAAAGGAAATAAAAAATATTTAGGCGTAAAAAGACACGATAATAAAAATTGAGTGAGTGCATGCAGATTGCTAAAAAAGGATCAGAAAAAGGGATGAGCAACAGAAATTATTTAGAAAAAAAATATTTAATATAAAAATGATGGAAAAACGGTAACTTACTGTTTTCAAGCGTTCAGAAAAGAGTTACTGTATTTAAAAAGACACGTTTCTTAGTTTCAGTTCTTTTGTTGAATGTTTGACTCTTTGAAGGTACGTGGAAAGTTTTGTTTTGTTGAAATCTTTGAACGTAATTTAACTCGGAGTTGGTGTTTGTAAATTCGTAGTTTATTGGAAAATATACAGCAAAACTTTAACCCAATCGCTCATATGTGCATATTTTAGCACTCTTTGAGGACATGTATTATTCTGGTAATAATAATTACTCGGTCGAGGAAGAGAGAGAGAGAGAGAGAGAGAGAGAGAGAGAGAGAGAGAGAGAGAGAGTCTGCCAATTCAAAGGAAACTAGACTGCGTGTTTATCTGTCTCTGAAATAATGTCATCATCAAGACGTAAACAACATTTCTTTCAATTTATATAAAATTATAAAGTTGAAGAACATTAGAGAAAATCGAACGAGTTGGATACAGACCTCGATTAGTATATTCGAAATGAGGAAATCAAAGCAAATTTACAAATTTACGACCAAGGTGTATATACGAGTATATATATATATATATATATATATATATATGTTGTGTGTGGTGTGTATGTGTGTGTGTGTTGTACATAGAACGTAGCGGGTTATGCGCCGTCTACACAGTTAAAATTAAAATTACAAAAAGTTAGTACATATATTACTGCAGTAATCGAAAACTAATATAAAGTTATGATACTTATGTGTATGTATATATATATATAGCTATAGCATTGCATGCCCTATGGACATACCTATTGCACGCCACTTTGAGCAATATATATAATAAATTTTATTATATATTGATGAAAATGAGCCCGATATACGGCGTTACGCTGTACTGTAACTTGTTTTTTGAGTTGCACCATATACCGTCACTGCGTTGATTCATTTTACTCATTTTATTGCCTTCAGGATACTCATTTTAGAGTATCTAAATAGGTAAAGAGTAAAACCGAAAGTAAATTATAGGTATAAAGTCGAGAATACGTCGAAAGATTCGAAGGCACAGCAACAATTGTTTAAGCCAATCGATAAATAATCGATGTTTCAAGCATAGTAAATCTGCTGGTATAAAGTGCCATCATTCCTAACCATCGATAGATGGGTTATATAAAAGAGAACACTTAAAGAGAATTTAAATGCACCGGATAAATGTATATCTTGAAACAATTTAAAATATAAAATATACAACTTATTTTTACAAGGTAAGGAATTTCACTTCAATCTCAAACTTTTTGGTGAAATTCCATACCGGCACTTCTCACCTCCCCCACACATCCACACACTATATATATATATATATATATATATATATATATATAGAGAGAGAGAGAGAGAGAGAGAGAGAGAGAGAGAGAGAGAGAGCTTTTATAATTTCACAATTACTTCAGAACGAAAACGTCACGGTCTGAATTTGAACTTGTAGAATGTAGATATTAGGAGCAGGAGAGCGCGTCTAACGTCATAATTTCAAAGTCAATTCTAAAGGTGGATTTCTTCTAATGTTTATATACAGTATATGTATGTATAGAGAGAACTCTTTATTTACAAAGAAACTGTTTTCTGGTTCGTTGGGATAGAGACTCTAAAGGGCTCGGGTTTGATTTCTACTTTCACCGATCGGCCCATATACTCGTAATATATTCTCTCTGTCTTAGAGTTTGCGCTTACTCCGATGTTCCATACATATATATATATATATATATGAAAAATTATTTCACGAAAGTGACACGTGAAAAGTATTTATGATGAATAAAACCACGAAGGAAAAAAGAAACACAAAGGGGTGCTCAAGCGCTTTCGTGTTCCTGAGGATGTCATTAGACGAAAGCGCTTGAGCACCCCTTTGTGTTTCTTTTTTCCTTCGTGGTTTTATTCATCATATATATATATATATATATATATATATACACTGTATATATATATATATATATATATATATATATATATATATATATATATATATATATAGTAGAATCCGTTTATTGTAATCACCGATATTGTTATCAATCGCCTAATGTTATCAGAATTAACAGTCCCAAAGCATCGAGGTTAAATTACATTATAAAACCTCCGCTTATAGTAATCAGAGTTTCGGTTATAGTTATCAGAATCTTAAAATGACTCATAAAACATGAAAGCTCCAAAGGATTTAAAACCTCAAAAGAACGCGTTACAATTCTTTGCTGCACTAATATGAACGGTGAGAAACAAAAACTGTTAGTGATTGGAAAAAGTAAAAATCCTCGGTGTTTTAAGGGTGTGAAAAGTTTACCAGTGGATTATTGCTCAAGTTCAAATGCGTGGATGACAAGTGTCATTTTTAACAACTGGTTAGTTAAATGGGATACAAACCTGAAACGAAAAATTGTTTTGTTGGTAGACAACTGCACAGCACATACATGCAATGTGTCATTAAAAAACATTAAAATAATCTTGCCTGCAAACATCACTGATTCAACCATGTGACCAAGGAATCATACGGACTCTAAAGGCTTACTACAGAAGAGAAATGCGTAGCAGAATTTTAGGAGAATTAGATGAGACTCAAGAAAAAACTGATGCAAATGATATTGCTAAAAGAATTTCCCTCCTTGATGCCCTACATCTTATAACAATGTCATGGAAACAAGCATGGGCGCCCGCAGGATTTTTTCCAAGGGGGGGCAAAATTTGGAAAAGTTACAATGTGAAAGATGCCATCACAAATATTGCAGCAGCTTGGGAGCAAGTTAGTGAAAAATGTTTAGTTTCTGCCTGGAAGAATTTATGGCCAGATCATGAGCTTCCTCATTTTGAAGGTTTTGAGCCTACACCTAAAGAAATAAATAAAGAGATAGCAGAAATTGGCAATAACTTGGGCCCCCAGATTAATGAAGATGAAGTTGAAAACCTATTAAAGTCCCACAATGAAAGTTTAACCGAAGATGACATCCTTGAAATGGATGAGGCACCACAAGTTTCTGAAGACTATGAACCAGAGCAATCAATTGAAGAGCCACCAAAAGACCTAACAGGAAAAGATTTAAAATAGCTGTTTTCTTACAGTGATGCTATAAAGAAAATTACAGACAAGGATCCCCTACAAGACAGGGCCTTTAAGTGTTTTAGTGCAATTCAATCAGCCTGTCTCCCATACAAAACTAAATTGAGAGAGATAGAAAGTAAAGTAAAACAGACAAAAATTGACCATTTCTTCAAACCAAACATATTTTCGTTTCCAATTGCTTCAAGAGCACCTTCTCCAGTCCCTTCTACTCAGGGTTGGCAAAAACCCAACCCAACTAGGTTTTTTTGTTTTTTGATGGTTGAAATTTTTTTTAGAAAGGTTCGATAATTATGTAGTGCCTAATATACCTATTATTTTATTATTTATTTATCTAATCTACAATATATATTAAAAAGACATCTTTATTTCACAGAAAGTTCAGATATGACAGCAACCTTTTATCATGCACACTAATAAAATTTTTCACCCTTTAGGAGGCAGTTGGATACTTTTCAGCAAGTTTAGGATATAAATATTTTCTTAGAAAATATTTAATATATTTTCTTGGCATTTCCAGGGGGAGGCAAGCGCCCCCCCTTGCCCCTACCTGCGGGCGCCCATGGAAACAAGTGACTGAGAGAACCATTGAAAACTGTTTCACAAAGGGTGGCTTCTTTAAGAAGGGCATGGAAACATCTCCAAATGAAGAACCCGATGCTATTGAAGAGGAAATCATGGAGAAACCCCCAGATGGTATGTCAGAAGAAGATTTTAAAAGCTGGTTGGCCATTGATGAGGAAATTCAAGTGGCAGCTACCATGACATCATCAGAAATATGCCAAGCTGTTACTGAAGCAGGCTCTGAATTGGCTGAAGATAGGGAAGAGAATGAAGACACTAAACAAGAAGATAGTCCAGAAGACCCTCCAGCAAACGCTCAGATGCGAGAAGCTCTGCAAATACTTCGTCGCGGCGTGCAACACCGATCTGCTGAATTTCAAAAGCATTATGATTATGAGCGCTTTATTAATGACTTACTGCAAACAAACCGCAGGCAAACAACACTAGATGAATTTCGACAGTAAATATTAAAGGTATGAATTTTTTAAATTGTTTTATTACTGCCTTTTAACTATTTTAACTTTTCTGTTTTAACATACACCGCTTTATGTCATCAGTCGGTTATTATTATCAATATAGCTGCGTCCCAAAGTGATTATAATAAGCGGATTCTACTGTGTGTATATATATACACAGGGTGTCCCATAAGTAAATGTAAAATTAAATGTAGCGTTCAAATGAAACCTATACTCACTCAAGGGTCACTCTGTATATTAATTAAAGAGTTTGTTTGTTTGTTTGTTTGAGCTCTGTGTTTTAGGCTATTTTCATGTTAAGATCATTGTAAATTTACCTACATTGAAAGACTTCTTCTTTGGTACCAGTAACATCGTTCCCAATTACAGTTAAACACATTGGGACCCTTATATAGGGTAATTGGTACCACTCCCTCCGAGCGCTTTAGGAAAGACATTGATTTAGTTGTCATTTCAAAGCAATAAGGTATTCCTGTCCTTTCCCTATCGAGACATTTGCAATCAGAAGCAATTTGAAAGGAATTATTATTATCATTATTATTATTATTTTAAAATTCATACGGTCCCCAGTATTTCAGTGGTTACGGTGGCGGACTCCAAGCGATGTGGCGCTGGTTCGCTCCCGGCCGCTGGCATCGGGTAGAGTTGAGTTGGCAGCTTACTATGTTTCTGCTCTGGCTCAGACGACCCTTGGTGTACAGTCCCCACAACGTCGTTGGGAAATAAGCTTCAAGAGTGTTATAAGTATATCACACGTGCGCAGCATCTCGATATAAGAGAGGTACCGACTTTTTAAACTTCATATATCTAAAAAACATATATCTAAACATCTAACCTCAGTGCCATCGAACCGAGAAAGGCGCGGTAATAAGTGTTCCGGGCGCAATTGAAGGCTCGAACGATGGTTTCTATTTACTAATCTAACGAAATCTGAACGAACCTAACCTAACCTAACCTAACCTAATCACAACCAACATTTTTTTTTTTTTTACAATAAAAAAATTTAATGTCTCTTGATTTTTTTTATATAAATCTTCTAATGTTCCGAGGTACCAAAAATGTAACCTCACAAAAAAATTATGTTCCCTCCATATTTATGAATTATAACTCACTCGACCTCGATCTGCCCAGTTGCTTACACACACACACACACACACACACACACACTGTATATATTTATATACTGTATATATTTATAGTATGTATGTTAATCGGATCATATGTAGAATTCGGACCCCAGGTAACCCTAATGGAGAATACAGACCCAAACTTTTCCCTAATGTAGAATCCAGACCCCAACTTTCCCCTAATGTAGAATCCAGACCCCAACTTTCCCCTAATGTATAGATTATAGAAACCAGACCCCAAACGAATCGTATAAGGACATCAATAAACAATTTAAAGGTTCATAGAAAATTTTGTTATTATTATCACAAATAAAAACCATTAAAATCACACAATTGTAAAATCTTATATCAAATGTAGAATTCGGACCCAGCCTTCTTTAGTTAGCTTTATAAGGCTAACTAACGAAAATATCACGACCTAACCTAACCAATCGTTAGGTAACTGTACGCCCTTGACGATTGGTTAGGTTAGGTCATGATATTTTCGTTAGTTAGCCTTATAAAGCTAACTAAAGAAGGCTGGGGTCCGAATTCTACATTCGGCTAAAACTGACTCGAATAGTTAAAGCGTAGCTTAAACATGGCCTCGGATGTTAAGGCAAATGTAGAAACTCAAATAGTTAAAGAGTAGCTTAAACAAGCCAAATGGAAAATACAGACCCCAACATTCCGCTAATGTAGAATTCGGACCCCAACCTTGGTAGGGGTCCGAATTCTACATATGATCCTGTTAATCTCTTAGAGAGAGAGGAGAGAGAGAGAGAGAGAGAGGTATATTCAGAGTAGTAATGCTCCTTACAGAAAAATGAGAATATTCTTTCCACGAGTTTGTCCGTGCTCCTTAACACTTTATCAAGTTCTATCGAAACCTGTATGTTATTTACACAAATGGAGTGCATCTGCATCGTCAGAGAACATTATATATATATATATATATATATATATATATATATACTGTATATATATATATATACACAGGGCTATTTAAAATGATTCATCCGATTTCAACTGAGAATACTTCCGTACCTATCAACCGTGCATCAACTGGGCATACACCACATGAAAGAGGAAATCTCTGAGTTTTACAAGATCACCGCGAGAGGGCTCCAAAGTCACGCCGTGGCCTAGCCTAGCAACAAACAGTCAGTGTGAAAATGGCGTCCGCACAGCAGAAGGCGTTTTGTGTGTTGCAGTTTTCGAGCTGTAAATCGGTAGTCACAGTGCAGCGTGAGTTTCGTCGACGTTACAGAACAGATCCACCGGATGCTCTGAGCACCCGGTGGATCTGTTCTGTAACGTCGACGAAACTCACGCTGCACTGTGACTACCGATTTACAGCTCGAAAACTGCAACACACAAAACGCCTTCTGCTGTGCGGACGCCATTTTCACACTGACTGTTTGTTGCTAGGCTAGGCCACGGCGTGACTTTGGAGCCCTCTCGCGGTGATCTTGTAAAACTCGGAGATTTCCTCTTTCATGTGGTGTATGCCCAGTTGATGCACGGTTGATAGGTACGGAAGTATTCTCAGTTGAAATCGGATGAATCAGTTTGAATAGCCCTGTATATATGTATATATATATATATATATATATATATATATATATATATATATATATATTATATATATATGCAGTATATAACCACATAGAACGATATCAAAGGTAAATTTCCTCTCAGAACGCGATAATTTTGATCAAGGAGAAATAATCCTCTTATGAAAGCACACCTGGTTTCCCCAAGGGACAACTGTTTCGTTTTTATATAAATGTAAATGAATAAAATACGAGTATATATATATATATATATATATAGGGCGTCCAAAAAAATGTATACACACTTTAACAGCTGATAGCTCAATTGATGTTTCTTTCTTTCCAAGTTAAACCTATTAGAATTAATAATGGCAGTCAGACTAAGCTTTGAACAAAGGAAATTCATTCTAAAATGCTACTGGAAGTGTGAAAACGCAGTTGAAGTGCAAAGACAGTTTAGGAGGGCGTTTCAAACAGATCCACCAACGCGACTTACCATCACTCGAATTAGAGATAAGTTTGAAGCGATGGAACTGTTCAGAATGTCCACAAGGAGCGTTCCGGAAGACCACGGACATCGACAAGCCCCACAAAGCAAGAAAGAGTACTGGAAACGTATCACCAAAGTCCAAGAAAATCTGTGCGGCAAGCGAGTCGTGAGGTAGGAATTTCAGAATCGTCTGTCCAACGCATTTTGAAGCGCTGTCAATGGAAAAGTTACATTCCAAGATTAGTCCATGCTATTAATGAAGATGATCCGGACCGAAGAGTGGAGTATTGCGAGTGGTACTTGGCACGATGTGGATGTGGATTGGACGAAGGGGTTTCGTAGAATACCCTCCGCGTTCACCAGACCTCACACCACTAGACTTTTTTTATGGGGATACTTAAAAGACAAAGTCTGCGCTATAAAACCTGCAACAGTCGCTGAATTGAGAGCAGCCATTGAACGAGAATGCACACAAATACCAAACGAAATGTTTCGTGATGTTTGCGATTCCATTGCTTCGCGTTATCAGCAGTGCCTGGACCAGAACGGACGTCAGTTTGAAAACAGGCGTTGACAAAACAATTAAATAATGTCTGTAGATTCTATTACATTTTGAAAATGAAATGTATTTTAATAAACACTGCCTTTATAATTATTTAAAGTGTGTATACATTTTTTTGGGACGCCCTGTATATATAAATCATTTTGGCTTATCTCGTATTACTCTTATAAAAGATATATTAACGCAAGCAGGTAGTAAGAAGTCGTGGGACAGGTACTAAGAGCGTTCAAAAGGAGGGACAAGACAGTAATGATTCCTCTGCTGAGAACACTGATCATACCAAAACTTGAATACTGCTCAGTTTTGACGTCCCCATATAAAAAGGAAGAAATTAATAAACTAGAAGAAACGCAGAGACATTTCACAGCCAAGATTGATAGCTGCAAAGAACTCAACTACGGGGAAAGACTACGTAATCTAAATCTGTACTCCCTGGAAAGAAGAGAGAGGTACACCATAATCTACATATGAAAAATGATCGAAAAACTGGTACCAAACCTCAAACTAAACCCAATTACCATCCAAACAAAGCTGGAAAATAGGAAAGGCAGAATGTGTAGTGTTCTCAAATTAAAGGCACGACAAGGGACCTCCTCAACACTGAAGGGAAATAGCTTCGTTGTCAGGGGGCCAAGACTTTTTAACGAGCTTCCGTAGGACCTCAGAAACGTTACAGGGGTCAAAGTTGAAGTCTTCAAGAGAAGACTAGATGCCTGCAGACTATATATATATATATATATATATATATATATATATATATATACAGGGTGTTTATAAAGTCCCTATCTATTTCAGTGAAAACGTAGCTAAAAGGGTAAAATTCAATAACAATATAATAGAAGGCATACATTTAATGAATACTTAAGCATATGATTCTACATGAGCACCATCAGTATCTCTACAGAGTTCGAATCTGTCAGCAGCATTGCGGAACACATTTTGGAGCATGACAGGGGGTATTTTTGTAACTGCTGTTACGATACGAGCACGTAAATCTTACAGATCTGTAACCCTCGGTTGATAGACGTTTGATTTGATAAAGCCCCATGCAAAGAAATCCAAGGGCGTTAGGTCAGGAGATCGAGCCGCCCAGGGCCTGTTGCCTCCACGTCCGATCCACCGATTTGGAAATCGTTTATTTAGATACTCCTGAACAATGTTTGCGTAATGACAAAGTGCCCCATCTTGTTGAAAGACGACGGTATTTAAAAAGCCATCTGAATGAAACTGGGACATTTACGTGCTCGTATCGTAACAGCAGTTACAAAAATAACCCCTGTCATGCTCCAAAATGTGTTCCGCAATGCTGCTGAAAGATTTGAACTCTGTAGAGATACTGATGGTGCTCATGTAGAATCATATGCTTAAGTATTCATTAAATGTATGCCTTTTATTATATTGTTATTGAATTTTACCCTTTTTGCTACGTTTTCACTGAAATAGATAGGGACTTTATAAACACTCTGTGTGTGTGTATATATATATATATATATATGAAAATTATTTCACGAAAGTAACACGTGAAAAATATTTATGATGAATAAAACCACGAAGGAAAGGAAACACAAAATGGTGCTCAAGCGCTTTCGTCTAATGACATCCTGAGGATGTCATTAGACGAAAGCGCTTGAGCACCATTTTGTGTTTCCTTTCCTTCGTGGTTTTATTCATCATATATATATATATATATATATATATATATATATATATATATATAAATAATTAGTTTGCATTAAGATCCGTTGCGGAAAGAAATTTGTCGAAAAAATAAGTCCATGGAAAAATACTGAAATTTGAAAAATTCAGAATCAATTTATAATTGGTTAGAAAAGTTATTTCATTATTAAAAAATGTATGGCGGATGTAATGCAACTTTTTGTTTGGATTTTGAAAATTGTAGAAACTTTCCATAGATTTTAGTTCCTTTGCGAACTTCTTTCCATAAAGAGGGCTAGCTATACTGATGATGGAGAAAAACAGTTGATATCAAGCAGACTTTCCACTCTTTTCATAAAGCGTTGGGGCACATTTTGGCATAAAAACAGTGGATCTTGTATCAAGGCAAGGTTTTTAATCTTCCACAGATGTGGGAGTAGGTCTTCGTCATCCCAATTAACAATCATAGAACAATGGAGCGCGATGAACAGTGTTCATGTCAAGATATTTACATGTGTCTGCATATTCTATCGTCTCTTCCAGTGAGTATATTGGTTTTGGAGTCGTAAAATACGATCCAATTCTATTGCAGCCTATTTAGCTTCAAGGCTCCTTGCTGAAACCGTTGAGCGAAATGATTCCTAGGAATAGATCCATATTCACCAGAATTAACACGTCACAGTGAATTACAGAGCTATCTCTCGAGTATGCTGTTTTGCCCACACCATCGCATTACAGTAAAATTACTCTGTAGAATCTTGGTTACATACAGGATACCCGAGATGCTTTGTTTACCTATTTGCCATACCCATGTCTGTATGTGTCCATTAGACATAGGTTTGCCAGAAGTCCCGCATTTGATCCAAAAATTCCTTTGTATTTGATCCAAAAATCTCTTTGTGTTCAAAATGTCCCGAAAAAAATATTTTTTAAGCAAATTTTTTCGGATGAATTGATTTAGAATTTTCTATAATTATGTAGGATCCTGTAGAATTCTGTAGAGTAATGTTGAATGTTTTAGAACATCTTAGAAATTACATAACGCTTATAAAATGTTGTGTTTGGCCACGAGTTGGCAGTTTTTCGGCTGTAATTATATTGTAAGCTTTGAATTAGTGTGAATCCTTGACCATACAACTTGAGATTGTGTAATTCAAATAAAATCTGTATGTCTACTTTTTATAAGAAATCGTTCATGTGCAAATTGCTGCATTTGCGTGAAAGTTTTTGCGTGAAAGAGGAACACACACACACACACACACACACACACACACACAGACACACACACACACACACACACATTTGATTTTATCTGTAAGATTTAGAATATTTTTTTAATTAATTATTTACAATCATGACTTGCAAGGAATTTCAGTTATACTTGAAGTCAGAAGATGGAGCTAAAATTTTGAAGATTAAAACTTCAGAAAAATATTGACATATGTCATAATATAATTAGTAAAGCGATGTATACTACAATATTTAATATGCTATGACAATTTCAATATTATTTACGATATTTCAATATTAAGTACATATAATAATTTCATTATTATTCACGATGTTGAATTGTTAAGCATTATTTTAATAAAAATTTTCTAATTTTGTTTGTTGTAACCGTTCAAGAAATCTAATTTCAATTTGAAAAAAATTTGGTTTTAAAAAAAAAACCTGAAATTTTTTTGTCTCGCATGGGCATTTGAAAAATCTGGCAACCCTAATTAGACATGACTTGATTAATCTGAGGTTCATCCAACAAAATAGCACCTCCAAAATGCCACAGGTTCGTGTTTCATGTCTCATGATGATATTAACTTTTTTCTTTTTACATTCGGTGTGTAAACAAGGTGTTTTGCTGATCCATTTGTTTGCTGTCGTCTAGTTTACAGTATAATATGACAATAACATTAGATTATTCTTTATAACAGAATGACATGTTTCTGCAATGTGTACAATTGCGGACAAAAATTTCCTCGAAAAATGAAACAATTGCCCTTAGTAGAGAAATAGCCTTATACCACGCTTTCGCTTTCATGATTGGTTAACAAGTACACTGGCTTTCCGAGACACGCCCCTTTCAACGATAGAAAAAATACATATAAAAGTGGAAACAGGAAAATAACAGCGAAATAAAGCTTCGTGATTTAATAAAGCTATATGATTTAGCTTTCTGAAAAATGAACTCTTGACTGCAAATTTGTTCCTATCAATAAACAAAGATAATTTATTACCCGCATCATCCCCTCATCATTTTCCGAATTGAAAATTTCCCGAGGAAATCGATACATTTAGTATAAGGAATGTTATACAAAATTCTCTTTTATCAGGATATTATATTATCTACTACAGTTATTACAGTTTTCAGTAGAACATATCGAACGTAAAACAATAAAACTTACTGTAAGTAAAACGTGACAGCATTGCTTTGGACTCTAATATATAATATATATTTTCTGTTTGCTACCGCTGTTGTAAAGATATATACACTTTATATACATATATTATATATATATATATATATATATATAAAGCGTTTACAAGACAATTTAAGCTATTATAGAATTATAATATATCAAAAGCGAATTATTTAAAATAGTATATGTTAAAACGCAACATACATAAGAAGAAATTATTATACAAACACACTTCAAAAGTCCATAATTTATACAGTATTACCCAGCTTAAATTTAATTCCTATCTCATTTCCCGTTCTCCCATCGGTGAAGATTGTAGAATATATAAACTTTTAAAAAGTTTCGTTAAAGTTCAAAATATTTCGCTACTAATTCGCATTCAATTTGGCATCACTTCGATCAATACTTTTCCTAAATATGTAAAGTGATCGAAGGTAAAGAACACCCTTAAGACTGTACTTTTCTTCCATCATTATTTCCTATATACTGAATTTTTATTGTAATATAGAAAATGTATAATGTAATATAGAATATAAAATTTATATACTAATAACTGTTTTACTAAAAAATATAAAATGTATTTCATTTTATATAAATGCATTAAGCTAAGACGCGACCTATGTAAAGGTCATCCCATAAGTAATGCGGCATTTTTTACTTTTTTTTTTTTTTCCATTTTTATCATTATTTTACGGATAGAAATCAAACAACTCTTTGAAGTTATTTATATTTAAATAAATATTTATTTAAATATAAATAACTTCAAAGAGTTGTTTGATTTATATCCGTAAAATAATGATAAAAAGGGAAAAAAAAAAATTAAAAAATGCCGCATTACTTATGGGATGACCTAATATATATCGATTAAGCTTGAACAATATCGATGGAGTTGCAGTCCCGAAAAAGAGCTCAACAAAGGAATATCTTTAGAATGAGGGAAAGTGGAAAACAAACCCTATCTCTTATACTACAAATATCTGGGTCAGCATGGTTCGTTCATACTGACCTAAAGACTCAGTTTTATTTAATATGAATTGGATAAAATTAAGAAAAAGGTAACCACGTGATGCAGAATGTAGAACACCAAATAAAGTGCCCCAAATGTAATAATAAATAAATAAATAAATAAATAAATCAGCTGCAGACATCACTTATAGTAACAGAAATCCTACGTCGATCGTGACTACAAAAACAGGGAAATGGTTCAATAAAGAAATCTCAGGAAGGTATTTCCCGCAGTGATGTAGTCGAGACCACCACCACCATGGCCGAGACCGAGACCAGTCTCGAGTCCTACTTCACTTATATCCCGTTTATGAAATAAAAGGATATCAATAAATAATACGTTATTGAGATAAATTTTTGTGAATTTTTTCATTTTGAAAGACAGACAGTTTCCAAACACTTATTTAACCCTTTAAGGCCGGAATTTTTTGGGGGGTTAAGTTATGAATGCGTGTATCTGAAACCCTACCAATTGTACCATTTGTACCAATTTATACCCTTTCGTCCTGAAAGGATTAACACTTAGCCCACCCGAGTGTATGTCTTCATATAAATGCTTTCATTGCAAAATAAATACTGTATAAGACTGAAAATTTTGAAAAGGCAGTTTATTGAGAAACTCGAACCCGAATTGCGAGGTATCTGAAACTACTTCATGAACTCAACGAACCATCCTGGAATCAGAAATGAGATCGTTCCGACCCAGTGGTCTTAGCAGGATTTTAACATGTTCCACTATATTATTTCGTCTTTATAAAATATCTTAAAAAGTACGGTTATTGCACTAACTGGACAATCACGTGACTGGTGATATATCACAACCTTAAGGTCTTAATTACAATTATAGAATTACAGGCTAACTAACTGCGCAACATAGGATCTTTAACGATCTCAAGCTTTCTCGACAGGCAACGCATTTTGCTTATAACGTAAACAAAGGCCTTACCCATAAAATCGACATTTCCAGCGATTCTTTTGGAGGCTCATTTCATTCTAGCGAGGTACTGTGAATCATTAAAATAACACTTTCGCTAACGGATGTACGCGATAACAGCAGAGAAGTCTAAACAATACATATGATATTCTATTTTTTGTTCAACAAATAAGTTAATATAAAATATTCCACAGAATAGATGTTTTATCTTATAAATAAACATTTAAATTCAAGTTACGATAATTTTTTATATTAGAAATATTTTAATTTGATTATAACTTAAAATTCGTTCAATATTTTAGATTATGTTAAGATTTCGAAGAAAAATACTGGATAAAGGAAGATTATAAACGTTTAGATAAGAAAATTACTGATCTCAGACACACACACACACACACACACAGAGTACATATATATATATATATATATATATATATATATATATATATAGAAGGACTCCATAATTCTCAGGTCTGTTTCATTTTGCAAAGTAATTAAAGAAAATATATATATATATATATAATTATATATATATATATACAGTGTGCCCGTAAAGTCATGGTGGGATTTTAAATAGCTATATTATTGCAACGAAACATGATAATGAGATGAAACAATGCCAAATTGAAGAACAACTCTCAAAGTTGTATCTTGTAGTTAGTCTAGGCTAAGCTTAACCTTTATCTCGTAGTTAGTCTAGGCTGTCCACATGCCTATGTTGAACATGAGCGTAATAGCCCGAAAGTTAATGTGTGGTGTGCTCTAGCACGAGATCGAGTGATTGGCCCATTTTTCTTCGCGGAACCCACTGTGACGTCACACAACTACCTCGCTATGTTGGAACATTTTGCAGTACCCCAATTTATTGACAATAATGTCATCTTTCAGCAAGATGGTGCTCCTCCGCACTATGCCAACGTTGTTCGAGAATTCCTTAATGAAAAATTTCCACAGAGATGGATAGGAAGAGGAGGATGGAAGCCATGGCCTCCACGCTCTCCGGACCTGACACCTTTGGACTTTTATTTGTGGGGTTACGTCAAGCAAAGCGTGTACAGTGTACCCATTAGGGATATTCATCACTTGCACGAGCGAATCACGGAAGCTATCGCATCCGTCACTCCTGATGTTCTTGGGCGTGTGTGGCTGGAATTGAATCACCGCCTAGATGTCTGCAGGGCTACCAGAGGAGCCCATATCGAACTACGTTAAATAAAGTTATTCTTTTAGAGTTGTTCTTCAATTTGCCTTTTTTTCATCTCATTATCATGTTTCGTTGCAATAATATAGCTATTTAAAATCCCACCATGACTTTACGGACACACTGTGTATATGTGTATATATGGGTCTTTTCGGTTTGGCGGACTGCAACAGACAGATTTTTATGAAACTTAATAAATCAATTAGTACAATCAACAAGGGCAACCTACGGGAAAATTATTGAATGCCCGGGTAAGTCAACTGTACGCCCTTGACGATTGGTTAGGTTAAATCGTGATATTTTCGTTAGTTTTAACTAAATATAAAAGCTGTTTTTTTTTAAAGTTTTTTGCCGCTTTTCGTCAAACCGAAAAGACCCATATATATACAGGGTGTTTCAGGAAGAAAGGTCAATACTTCGGGAGGTGATAGTATCAGTCATTGTGAGAAAAAAAGTTCATATGAACATGTGTCTAATTCTGAATGGTTACGGAGATAGAGCTGTTTCAATCTACGTACAAATACAAAATCATTGTTAATGGTAATCAAGAAAGAGAAACCAATTATTGTTTCTAACATTTAATGTTTAAACATTGGCATTTTGAATGGTATCAGACAAAGAAATGACAAATTTGTTACAGTTTACAATACGTTTTCGAAAATCCCACCGCTCATTTTGGATGCTGCTGACCGCATAAAGGAACGTCAAGATCAACTCAGACGAACAACACACGATCTTCGCTCACGAGTTGCAAAGTGCATTGAGGTTGACGGTGGGATTTTCGAAAACGTATTGTAAACTGTAACAAATTTGTCATTTCTGTATCTGATACCATTCAAAATGCCAATGTTTAAACATTAAATGTTAGAAACAGTAATTGGTTTCTCTTTCTTGATTATCATTAACAATGCATTTGTATTTGTACGTAGATTCAAACAGCTCTTTCTCTGTAACCATTCAGAGTTAGACACATGTTCATATAAACTTTTTTTCTCACAATGACCGATACTATCACCTCCCGAAGTATTGACCTTTCCTCCTGAAACACCCTGTGTATATATATATATATATATATATACACATTTTAACTGCAAACAACACACAGTATAATAATTAATGGGATCAAGTAAAGATAAGCACCCCCAGCCTTATTTATAAGGCTAACCAACGAAAATATCACGACCTAACCTAACCAGTCGTTAAGTCAACTGTACGCCCTTGACGATTGGTTAGGTTAGGTCGTGATATTTTCGTTAGTTAGCCTTATAAGGCTAATTAAAGAAGGCTGGGGGTGCTTATCTTTACTTGATCCAATTAATGTAAAGAACGACGCTTGTATAGAAGAACGTTCCGCACAAGATGAGGAGGGAGAACGAACAAATGAAAAGTGAGGTAACCACCCGGGAATCGAACCCTGGATCTTCCGATTGCCGGTCAGATATGCTAACCACTACACCATGGGCCTCGATTAATCAGAAGTCGTAATTCTCCTACATACGAGCAGAAATTAATGCCCTGAGGGGGCCCCCCCCCCACGCATGCCGCACATATATACATTTTAACTGCAAACAACACACAGTATAATTAATGTAAAGAACGACGCTTGTATAGAAGAACGTTCCGCACAAGATGAGGAGGGAGAACGAACAAATGAAAAATGAGGTAACCACTTGGGAATCGAACCCGGGATCTTCCGAGTGTCGGTCAGATATGCTAACCACTACACCATGGGCCTCGATTAATCAGAAGTCGTAATTCTCCTACATACGAGCAGGAACCAATGCCCTGAGGGGGCACCTCCCGCGTGCCGCACATATACACATTTTAACTGCAAACAACACAGAGTATAATTAATGTAAAGAACGACGCTTGTATAGAAGAACGTTCCGCACAAGATGAGGAGGGAGAATTACGACTTCTGATTAATCGAGGCCCATGGTGTAATGGTTAGCATATCTGACCGGCAATCGGAAGATCCCGGGTTCGATTCCCGGGTGGTTACCTCATTTTTCATTTGTTCGTTCTCCCTCCTCATCTTGTGCGGAACGTTCTTCTATACAAGCGTCGTTCTATATATATATATATAATTCTAGTGAACAGTTACCTTGATGGGAAACGCAATTTATTATATATATATATATATATATATATATATATATATATATATATATATACAGGGTGGGCGGAAAGTAGCTCCCTATTTTGGATTGGTAAAAAAATACGTATATTATCCATTTATTTCAGAAGAAATAATATGAAAAGGTAGGCATATATGGTAGGTTTTCTCTAAAATTCAATGTGGGCTCCAACTCTTTCCACCAGCTTCTGGAACCGCCCAGGAATGGCGTCCACTGACTTTAGCAGGAACTCCGGCGGGATGGAGGACATGACTTCCCGAATTCGGTCCTCCAGTTCTTCCAATGTCCTCGGTTTGGTGCGGTAGACTTCTTCCTTTACCACCCCCAAAGAAAGAAGTCGCACGGTGTCAAGTCGGGGCTCCTGGCTGGCCATTGATGTGGACCATGACGACCCATCCAACGCCCAGGGAAGTGGGCATCCAGCCACTCACGGACAACAAGAGCGAAGTGCGGAGGGCGCCATCTTGCATAAATATCAGATCGTCGATGTTCTCCCATGTGCTGACAACCGGCCAGACCTCGTTTCGCAACATAGCAAGGTACCGCTGCATTCATGGTGTTGCGCAGAAGGAACGGGCCCACAACCTGATCTGAGGTCATACCACACCACAACGTTACACTGAACCGATTCTGCCGTTTTTCAGCGGTAACCGTGCGACTTCTTTCTTTGGGGGTGGGTAAAGGAAGAAGTCTACCGCACCAAACCGAGGACATTGGAAGAACTGGAGGACCGAATTCGGGAAGTCATGTCCTCCATCCCGCCGGAGTTCCTGCTAAGTCAGTGGACGCCATTCCTGGGCGGCTCCAGAAGCTGGTGGAAAGAGTTGGAGCCCACATTGAATTTTAGAGAAAACCTACCATGTATGCCTACCTTTTCATATTATTTCTTCTGAAATAAATGGATAATATACGTATTTTTTTACCAATCCAAAATAGGGAGCTACTTTCCGCCCACCCTGTATATATATATATGTTATGTATATATATATATATATATATGTGTGTGTGTGTGTTATAAATTCTTCAAGGTGGAAGGATAACGTAGCAGCAAAATTGGAAATAGATTTTGAATGAGTATTTGGATAACTTTTTTTGAGCGCCAAATCTCCCATTAATTCCAGGTCATGACAGCAATGGGGCATCCAAACAGCAGAGAAGTTACATCAAGAGCTCTTGAAAGTTTTCAAGAGTTCGAAGGAATTGCATCTCCACCTAAATATATATATATATATATATATGTGTGTGTGTGTGTGTGTGTTTGTGTGTGTGTGTGTGTGTGTGTGTGTATATACATACACACACACACACACACTCGTGTGTATATATATATATATATTATACTGTATATATATATATATATATATATATATATATATATATATATATATATATATATATATTCCAGTGAGTAGTTACCTTGATGGGAAACGCAATTTAATAAGGAACTGTAGATCAATCTAGTAGATAACGTTTTGTTCAGTACATAATAGATATTTCAGCAATGCTATTACCATCGTCAGTGTTATAGTGGGAAATAAATTAATTTGGACAATGATTATAACATTATTAATAATAAGATAACATTAACTGTTATATTAACAATATTAATAGAAAATTATACCACAATTCAAGGCTAATGATTCGGTAAAGTGTAGGATTTAGAATAATTCCTGTGTTCGAGTTACTTAAGAGAACGCGGAAAATGGGATTTTATTTATCCCCTAA
This sequence comes from Bathynomus jamesi, assembly GCA_023014485.1. Taxonomy (NCBI): domain Eukaryota; kingdom Metazoa; phylum Arthropoda; class Malacostraca; order Isopoda; family Cirolanidae; genus Bathynomus; species Bathynomus jamesi. The sequence goes on from JAJOZX010004270.1 coordinate 144,418, forward strand.
TTTTAAATTGTTATTTCGGGATACCTCTTGCCTGTTAGGGGATTTCTTACGTTTTAGGGGATTTTTTTTTTGCATGTTAGGGGATTTCTTACGTTATAGGGGATTTTCTTTCGGTTTAGGAAATTTTGCATGTAGATTATTTAATGGAATATACAAAATAATATTTAATAATAATAATATTTTATATTTTATATAAGAAACGTTTACGTAAATTGATGAAAAATATTATGAAAAATAAAAATTTCTCGACATTGATATGCAAAGGCAATCCCCCTTCATGTTTCAATCCTTCATCTCATGCGTTGGGTTAGGTTATGCCTGGCTAGGTTACACTAGGTTAGGTTAGGTGAGGTGAGTTTTATCTGGATTAAAACGAGCACGAAAATAATGTTGTTGGTCTCAGTATTGCAGGCCACGCACCAAAGTGACAAAATAACGAGATAAAAAACTTGTTATTGACTCGTCAGGTAGCTGTTCTACATTTATTTCAGTTAAGTGACGTGACCAAACTTACAAAACGACTTTGAAACATTATTCCAGTGGGCAGAAGACAACAATATGAAGTTCAATGAAGAAAAATTCCAACTTCTTGATATGGTAATAACAAGGAGCTACAGAAAAAAGAGTACAAAACTCTGCAAGCCAAACAGATGACACCAAATCCACAAGTTAGGAATCTTAGAGTAATAATATTGTCGTAAGCAGAATTCAGAGAGCACTATAACATCAAAATTATAACTACTAGAAAAATAATGGGAATCATCTGGAGGAGCTTCCGCGGCAGAAAAGCAAACATCATGCTCAAATTATGGAAGAGTCTAGTCCTACCAATAATTGAGTATTGCTCAGTACTCACAAGCCCATACAGAAAACGAGACATTGCGAACATTGAAGCTATACAAAGGACCTTTAGTAACGTCTAAGGTAGAGGAAACAAAAGGAGAAAACTACTGGTCTCGACTACAATCCCTGAAACTCTACTCTCTCGAAAGAAGACGCGAGCGGTACACAATAATATACATATGGAAAATACTTGAGGGCTTTGGCTCTAACCTTAGAAATGAAATAGAAACAAATTGGAATGAGAGAAGAGGCAGATTTTGTACTGTCCCAGCTGCGGTGGGACAGGGGTCTATGATGAAAACGAGGATGGAAAATATCCTCAGAATACGAGGCCCAAAACTTTTCAATGTCCTACCAAAAGAAGTGAGGAATCTCCAGCACACCGACCTGAATAACTTCAAGAGCCATTCTCTCCTTCACCAAATCCCGCAAATGAGGAGGGATGCTGCAGAGGGGTCGACCGCAGGTCGATCCTGAACCGTCGTTCGAACTCGCATAAAGTAATATGAAGTAAGTAACATATTGATCTTTAAGTTTACCGTTTCTGTAAGAGAACAGTAATAAAGTTTAGGGTTGCTTAACCCCCCTTCGTAATAGCAAAAATCACGTAACGGGAGCTGGGGGACCTACACCTTTACGTGAGATCCCAGCCATCTAAGGGTTGGATGGAAGACCGGGATCACTTTAACATATTGCTTCCCAGGAACCTCTGTTTAACATATTGCTTCCCAGTGTATATCACTTTAACATATTGCTTCTCAATATTTAGGATAAGGAGTACGATAAAAAGTGTTCGCTTTAATAAACTGTTTTTTTGTATGCCCTTGACGATTGGTTAGGTTAAGTCGTTATATTTTCGTTTAAACTAACGAAAATATCAAGACTTAACCTAACCAATCGTCAAAGGCGTACAGTTAACCTAACTGGGCAGTCAATTAACATAATGGATCACTTTAACATATTGCTTCCCAGGAACCGCTCTTTAACATATTGCTTCCCATTGTTAATCACTTTAACCTATTGCTTCCCAGGAGGGATCACTTTAACATATTGCTTCCCGAATGATTTGGGAAGCAATATGTTAAAGTGATCCGAAGATCGTCCTTGCGTTCAGATGATATAGCGACTCGTGGTTCGGATTCCAAGCAAAGCTGTAGGGTCCCGTCGTCATATAGGCTTCGATGTTACGAAGAAGGTTAATAAACAGTCCCGTCAAACAACAATTGTAGTGGTGCTACTTAATAGCGTGATTGCTACCTCGATTCGGCGGTCTACCTTTTAATTATAGCTTCTTACCTTGTTTACTAATTGCTTGTTTACATTCCAATGTCCATCGCCCTTGACGATTGGTTAGGTTTAGTCATGATATTTTCGTTAGTTTTAACGAAAATATCGTGACTAAACTTAACCAATCGTAGGTAGACCACATACTATAGTAGCACCGAAACTATTTTTTAAATAAATAAAATTGAATAATAAATAGCATTTTATATTTATTATATTTTCATTTATACCTTGGATAGGAATCACACTCTACAGTACTGTAGTTTCGAACCAAAACGGGTAGGAATCACCCTAAGTATCGAAGTCACCGGTAGGAATCACGCTATAGTAGCACCATTGTAGGTAGTTGTCTGTATGGTATACAGATTTTTACTTTTTACTTTTTACTTTTAGTAGATAACCTTGTCTTTTTGAGAACAACTGTATTAACTAATTTTAGAATTCCTTTAGAAATACCAGTAGGTTTATCAGTTTTGTTTTAACTTGTGTAAAAATATTAGGTAAGAATAGATTATTTACATAACCATACTTGCCAACCCTACCGATTTAGGCGATAGGCTACTGATTTGAAGGCTATTCTACCGCCTTCCGATTTTACACGCTAATCATACCGCATTTCAATATATTTCAGAAAGTAGCGCCGCAACATGCTTAATTAAATAAATATTATTAAATAAATTATTAAATAAATGCATATTAAATAAATGTGAAAAACACCATTATTTTTTAAGTATTACATCCATCCAGCACCAAGCAAGTTTTTTTTTCACATTATCAACACGAACAACATGCAAATAATATCAAACCTTTTATGTTCAGAATGCACTAGAGCTAGACTTTAAGGCTAGACTTTAAAAAGTTTTCCCGGGGGAAGCGGGACCGTGCTTCCAAACCCCCTGGCATTAATTACAAATCCTGCCGCTTTTGCTTTTCAAAATGTTGGTAAGTATGTATAA
>JAJOZX010004270.1:150000-280000 GCA_023014485.1 Bathynomus jamesi
GCGCATGGATGTCAGAGAAGATGCTTCACTATATGGGTTCATAATATTAAATTCTGAAATATCAGATGGTAATAATGATCAGTGATAAGGGCCACGAACTGGCACACCGCTCATGTTAGACTAATGGGGCCCAAATACACTTACACATGGATTATTATTAACTAGTACCATCGGAAATCGAACCCCCGACCTCAGTGTCTCCTCTTAGGGAGTTGAATCCCAGCCGACCTCAGTGTCTTCATTTCGCTAACAGGGAAACGGTGTTAGTCATTGATTTCAGGCACTAGTAAATCGGACGGCAGAATGCAGTAGGAGGAGGATGTAGACACCAGTCGACCAGGGAAGTACTCTGGGTGGGAGACGTTAGTAAGAAGAAAGAGAGTGCTGAAACTGCCATTTCTCCTGTCACTGTCCTTTTCAGCTGATCTTTCTCAGTGTCTAATCTACCCTGTGAGCAGTCAGCATGCTCTCAACCACACACTTCTCCCATATTCCTCATTACACTTACATGCATCTTACACACTCCACGATCTTTTCCAAATTAAAAAAAAAAAATGACATCGTTTTTAAGAGCCTCGGAGTCCTTGATTTCGGCTCTCTCCTTCTTTCCTTCTTCTATAGGGGTATGGGGCACTTTTGCGGGCTCTTGCCCTTGACCCCTCCTTCCTCCATTAAAAAATGAATTGTTGATGGCAAACTACAGAAAATAATTCCCTTTATTTATGTAGTTAAATATTTAATAACTGAGAAAAGAAGATGTCATTCCAAGCTACGTTACACAAATCTATCTTAATTAGTTACAGATACTTTTATACGATTCAAACTTAAATTAAAACATTTTAATTAAGAGAAGCACAAAACATCTTAGGTATACAGATAAGCAGATTGATTACTGAAGCAAAACTAGTATGGGAGACATTCTTCTATTAAATAACTTTGATGATAGAGCGTAGCATAGCATCAGTACATTGTAAACAGTAGAATTTGGAAAGGCTTTAAGTGGAGTACCAAATGGTTTTTGTTACTAACTTTCAAAGTAATAAATTGTTCCTAACACTGACTGTACAGGTTTGATATATAGGGGTCAAAAAGAGAGCCAGTAAGTTCTCGGTTAGCGTCTATGCGGTCCCCAGTTTAGAACCTAATTCTGAGACGAATCTTTTTTCTTAATTCATTTTGAGGTGTAATACAGAACCAAACAGTTTAAAATTTTTATATCATAGAGAATTTTACTGTTTACAGCAGTGTGTGTGTGTGTGTGTGTGTGTTATTGGTTAAAATCCTAAATGAATCACACGAACGGAATTGAGTCAAAATAGTGAGGAGCTATTGAAGAATAGGGACCCCAGCCTTCTTTAGTTAGGCTTATAAGGCTAACTAACGAAAATATCACGACCTAACCTAATCAATCGTTAGATTAACTGTACGCCCTTGACGATTGATTAGGTTAGGTCATGATATTTTCGTTAGTTAGCCTTATAAAGCTAACTAAAGAAGGCTGGGGTCCCTATTCTCCAATAGTTCCAATAGTAAATATGAACCTCCTTAACCTTATTAGCTTCTTCGCTGACCTATTATAATTCATGCTCTGGAAGTCTATAACGAAATAATTTGTTTCAGTGGACTTACCACCTATACACGTTTCGTTGACGGGAAATTTAATCGACACTGTAATAATTTAACCTAACCTATGCTAATGTAATCTAATCAAATCTATGTTACCCTGACGTAATCTAACCAAACCTGACCTCCCCCACCCCAAAAAAAAGTTGTCGATAGAATGTATTCGCGACATGATGATCAGTTCGAAGTAGACACAGCAGGGCTACATCGTGGTCACGTCGCAATATCGCTTCCCGTTAGGTCAGCGAAGTTAAGCGACGCTAGGTCTGTTTAGTAGTTCGATGCGTGACCCTACTGGTATCATCCCACTCAATGTCATTCCCATTTCATTCCGCGACCAAGAATGGGAAAGCCGAGTGTAAGAATTTCAAAGGAGCCATTTTCAAATAGGTCTATTCTCAATTCATGCCATTTTCATTCTCGTCGACGGTTTTTCCCACTTTGGTCAGGGTTAGGTTAGATTATGTTACGATAGCTTAGGCTAAGTTAGGTTTGGTTATGCTAATTTTTCAAATGTGGATTTTTCACTTTTGTGCATTTGCATTTGCGGACAACGGCCGAAAGAGTCGGGGGAAAGGAGAAGTAGCCCCGTGATGCAAATTTTAGCGGGAAGGAGTCCAAATGGGAATGAGAATGACATTGAATGAGAATTAATCGATTAAACATCCACAAAACGTTATTATGAAATAAATACAACGAACATTTTTTAAAGAGAGATACAAAACAGTTTAAAGAAATGAACCTATTTAAGGCACCTTTTGTGTTAGAATTAGAATTATTATTATTATTATTATTATTATTATTATTATTATATATAACTTTAATTTAAAAAATACTTCGTGAATTGGTTTTCAGAAACATGATAATTCTCTAAAAACTACAAAAATGGTTGACTAAACCTGCTTCTAAAATTTTACCTTCTTATGAACTGATATAATTATTTCTCTATTCTCTAAAATATAATATAAAAATGTTTATGCTTAAAAAACTCTATGAAAAGAATTCAATATATATATATATATATATATATATATATATATATATATATATATATATATATATATATATATATATACTGGTCAAAAAAAGAAACGCAATTAGCTTGCATATGGTGTAAAATTTAAGTTGTTAGTGGTATTATCACAGTTTCAAGATTATGGTTAAATGTTTGTTCAAATCTTTTAAAGCCACTTAGTGCATGTTTTTAAACCTGACTAATCCCGGCTAAGACGCCATTTTGTTACAAACAATAAACAGAGATTAAATTGAATGTATTCTTTATGAAGGCATGCATTTTTTCTTTGACTTCACAGAATACACACTGCCCGTTGAGAAAACCAAACTTTTTCCCGCGATTGAGGCATGCCACGACTCTCAGAGGTCAACAGAGGTCGTGCCTTGGGCATGTTGGATGCAGGCATGTCTGCTGTCCAAGTTGCACAACGAATGCATGTGCATCCCAGCACAATCTCTAGGCTTGTTAGACGGTACAATGCCACAGGAAGTGTTCAGGACCTGCCAAGACGTGGGCGACCTCGTGTGACGACCCAACGCCAGGATCGCCACATTGTACTGCAGCACCTGCGTCATCGGCAGCGGAATGCTCGTCAGACAGCCAGAGAGACACCTGGTATCCACAACAACAGAATTAGTGACCAGACCGTCAGAAACCGACTCAGTAATGCAGGACTCCGATCCCGCAGGCCTTACAGAGGTCCTTTTCTCACTGATGCAAGAAGGCAACGACGCCTGCAATGGGCCTATCAGCACCGTGACCTATCGTGGGCCTATCAGCTCTGACTGACCAGCGCTACAGGGATGAGATTCTTCACCCACATGTTCTTCCATTCATGAGGCAACATCCAGAATTGGTGCTCCTGCAACAGGACAATGCCAGACCTCATGCAGCCAGGATAGTGCAGGCGTACCTGCAGGGACAACAGGTGCAGACCTTACCATGGCCAGCCTTCAGCCCAGACATGTCACCGATAGAGCACGCATGGGATGAACTTGAACGGCGAGTTCGCAGACGTCAGCATCAGCCGCAGAACATCAGGGAACTGACCAATGCAATTATTGAAAAGTGGAGGGCAGATTACCTAAGCCGTTTAGGAACAGACAAACATCATCATCATTCCCCATATGCATAAATATTTATGTAATAAGGTAAATGCCATTAATTTTTGCCTAAAAAGCCTCCATGCTTCCAACGGCATATTCAGATGAGAGTACTGTGAATATATATATTAATGTCATAATAAATATGTGAAAATTGCAAAACTCTGTTAATTGTATTCTTTTCTGATTAAAGTTTTGAATTTGGAAAAAAAATTGAAATACAGTGGCGCTCATAAGTATTCGTACAGAGAAATATTTCGGTTATATTCAGAGGCGTACTTAGCATTTTGCCGCCCCTAGGCAGGGATTAAAGTGCCTTATAGTTGTGCCATTTGATATCGCTGGTTTGCTGTTAGAGGTTGCTGTTCTTTTTATTTTAAAACTTATTTGTGAATCCATTTAATTTGTTAATGCTTATAACTTATGTATTTTCTATTTTTCTTTTCTTTGCTCTATTTATGTTAAAATAAGACAAAATTTGCCGCCCTAAGCAGGTGCCTACTTTGCCTATACGTAAATCCGCCTATGGTTATATTCGTCCTTATCTTTTGTACCATGCATAAGATAGTTACGAAAAGTTTACCGTTCGTTTGGAAAAAATTAACTAATAAAAAACTAGTTCAACTCCAATATATAATGTAAAACATCAAAGAATTTGAGGAAAATAAAAAAGTTAAAATTCAAAAGTTTTCGTACATTTATTTACAAAATTATTTAATACTTTGTGTGTCTACTTTCGGCTTCAAGAATTTAAATTAATTTTTTATCAGTAGTTGGATGTTTATTGATTAGAGACCGTTGGCAATTCTGAATTCTAGAATTTTTTCTGTGAATCTTTATGGAAGACGGATGACAATACAAGCCATCAATAAACAAGGGTCGTAGTGGTAAAGAGCTGTCTACAGTTCTTCTTAAGAGATCTGTTATTGATGCATACGAGTATGGAAAGAGTTATAGGAAGAAAGGAGAAGAATTTTTAATTTCCTTTACGACAGTTGACGCAGTTATAAAGAAATTGAAAGGCTTTCGAACAATCAAAACTCTACCAAGATGTGGGCGACCTTGCAAAATTTCAGAACGCACAGCTGGACGGATTGAAAGAATGTCTGTTGCGAATCCACGAGTGACTGCAGGGGGTACTTGCCAAATATTATGACTGCCTCCCTCTACTGCACATCCCTCTACTATACATCGTACATTGAGAAAGCATAGTCTGCATGGAAGAGTTACACGAAGAAAACTTCTGCTACGAAAAGTTCACAAAGAAGCGCGTTTGAAGTACGCTGAGGACCATCAAAATGATGGTTTTGCATTCTGGAAGAAAGCTCTCTGGACAGACGAGACTAAAATTGAATTCTTTGGGAACAGTGAGCAACAGTGTATTTGGCGAAAATCAAATACTGCATTCGAGTAAAAAATATCCTTCCTACAGTTAAAAATGGTGGTGGTAGTTTGCTTCTTTGGGGATGCTTTAGTGCTTCTGGTCCAGGAAAGCTTGTTGTCATCAGTGGAATCTTGAATTCGAAGAAATATCAGGAAATTTTAGAAGAAAGTGTATTGTCTTCAGTTCGGGAATTGCGAATGAGTCGCAACTGGGTACTGCAACAAGATCCAAAACATGAAAGAGCACCATAAAATGGCTTCAACAAAAATATTTCAAGCTTCTCGAGTGGCCCAGTCAAAGCCCAGATCTCAATTTAATCGAGAATTTATGGTTTGATTTCAAAAAATCTTTCCGCAAGAGAAACCCTTCGAATCTGAATGAATTACAACAATTTTCTTTAGAAGAATGGATTAAAATTTCCACTGAGAGATGTTGAAACCTCTAGAAAAATACTCAAAACGAATCATTGAAGTCATTCAAGCAAAAGGTGGACACACAAAGTATTAAATAATTTTGTAAGTACGAAAACTTGTACGAAAACATTTGCATTTTAACTTTTTTTAACTTCCTCAAATACTCTGATGCTTTACGTCATACTCGTATGTTGGAGTCAAACTCGTATTTTTATTTGTTAAATTTTTCCAAACGAACGGGAAACTTTTCATACCTAACCTATGCAATGTACAAAAGATAAGGATGAATATAACTTAAATATTTCTTTATATATATATATATATATATATATATATTCATGTGAAAAGTTTTTATTAAACTCTTTATTTCTCCTTTTATAGATGACAAGTATTCCGGTGTTAGAAAAGAATTCTTGAAGAGTTAATGTTTGTTAGGTTTTATACTTGTAATGAAGACAACAAAAACAACACTTAATTCTTATTATAGAGAAGCGCAATAACCGTAGTTTGATTTTACACAGACTGAAATAAAATGTGAGGCACAGAGGAGGTTTCATCCGAATTTATTTTTGGTTTTCTGGATGGTGTAGTTGTAGTGGTAAGAAACGTGCTAGGGACGTAGCCCAATGCCCAGGAACGAAACCTCTTTTAAGCTCCAAATTTTACTCGAGTCTTCGTATCTCCACTTAGTTTGTTGGGAACATAAAAAAAAAGGAATAAAGAAAAACAAATCAGAAGAATCATTCACAGGGGCTGAAATTTTTGTTGTCGTTTTCTTTTAATGGAAAACTTCAGAAAACTGTTTTCCTTTTTTTTTTTTTGCATACGAGAAAAACGCAATACGAAATCGATACGCCATCATTGATGGTGTTCAGAGATAAAAAAATAAAATAGAAATTTTGTTTCAACAAATTTCATGCTGCAAAAAAATTATACATAGCAGCTGCGAATATTCTCTCTCTCTCTCTCTCTCTCCTCTCTCTCTCTCTCTCTCGATACGACACGACATCAATGATTGTTTTGAGAGGTAAAAAAGCTAAATTAGAAATTTTGCTTCAACAAATCTTATACTGCGAAAGAAAAATACACAGAGCAGCTGCGAATATTCTCTCTCTCTCTCTCTCTCTCTCTCTCTTCTCTCTCTCTCTCTCTCAAGTCAATCACTGGCCTGTGTGAAATCAGCATGAAGGCTTTACGCTTCTGTAAGTGTAAGCATGGTATAAGTTTTCAGTATTCTCTTTTTCGTTGCTATTTCTAGCTTTTCTACTTCCTTCTTGGGTTAGCCTAGAGCAGGGATGTTCAAACCTGTGCCCGAGAAGCCATTTCAGTGTGCCCGCGAGTAGCCCCCAGATACATATGTGTTTTATGTATTGTTTTCATAATTTTGTGTGCGCCCGCCTGTGCTCTAGTATTTGGAAAATGTGCACGCCTGCGAAAAAGTTTGAGCACCCCCTGGCCTAGAGTGGATCTCAGGGTCTTTGTTCGGCTGTAACACTCTCTCCCTCTCTCCCTCTCTCTCTCTCTCTCTCTCTCTCTCTCTCTCTCACTCGCTTTGCCAACTTCTCAACATCTTTCTAACTAATTAAGCCACTACTCTAACTTGCTATTTAACCAACTGAATGTAGGTGGCACACACACACACACACACACACACACACACACACACACAGACACACAGAAAGCAATAAAATTACATATTTCACTGTAACTACCGTAACTAATTTGCTGTATATGTGAACGTGCAAATTCTGCGACACGATTTCATATGCAATTATTATGCAATTTCCTTTTGTACCCAACCAACCTTTTTATGAAAAATGTCGACCTAAAAATACATGAAACTACTTCGATTCTTGACAAGAACGACACTATTAAGACAAAGTGAAATTGATAAAGAATGTCATAATTTATTCAAGGGATACCCATAAAATATTGCAGAAAAAACATAAATTTTAAAATTAAGAAACGGCCCAATCAATACCCAAATTTCAGTAACGCCATTTCACTATAAGCGAAGTGAGGACATCGAAGTCGGGGTTCGAATCCCGGCCGTGCTGGTAATAATAATAATAATAATGCTCAATTAGCGCAATGGGTCGCATTTGTCTGGCATGAGCGGTGTTGACAGTTTCTGGTCCTCCTCACTAATAATAATTACCATTCATTTTACTAAATTTCAGTCGGAGTCGCTATTTTAGTTAAGACCCCCTCTAAAAAAGAAAATGAGAGTAATAAAAATCCATTTACTGACTTCAGTGAAATCTTAAATAATGAATTTGAATTCTTACGTAATGCTTTTTATTTCTTCCAAAATTAGCAGTTATTATGTGTACCCAAATTATTTATCAATATACTGTTTAATAAAGTCACCGAATGAAAAGTGGGCACAGGTTCAGCAAATGACATGAAACTTTAACGTAAAACCGTGTGTACATTATATTATAAAGTATGTGTATGGAATGGCTCTCACTTATATTACTGACTCAGTCACTATAGGACTTTCTTCTAAAGGAAAATGTTAAACATTGATTAATTAATTGAGATTTAAAAGAATTATTAGATACTTGCCCTAATGGAAAATAAAGGATTATATATATATATATATATATATATATATATATATATATATATATATATACATATATGCTGTACCTGACCTCCATGAAATGAGGAATCATTGCACGAAACACCTGAAAGGTGGAAAGGTAATCGAGAGGTATTCCATATTATGGTGGAGAGGCGAAGATCATAAAGACTATTGTGGGTTAGGTTAGGTTATTGTTCCCTTCCTAAAACTTTTTCACACTGCGATTCCTTTTGAAAGAAGCAATCGTACTACGCCAACCCACCCCAATCGTTGTTCACAGTGTTAGTCCTTACTACGAAATACGTACAGAAAATTCCGATTAGAGTAGCAATATTAATGAAACAGTTATGAAGTCCAGTGTTGACTTGAACTCGGTATCCCAAATCCCAATCGCACTAATTCCTGTTTGCAGGTGGGTAATGATCTGGTTTTCTCCCATCCCCGCTGCCTCCGCCACTAGAATACCCCCGATGATGTTGCATGCTTAAAAATAATTCGGGAGTTAGGGCAGTGGACACCACTCGTCTGCCCTGAGCGCTGTGCCAGTTTCGGGCCCTCCTCAATGATGATTATCTCACGAAAGCCGCGATGTTCATTGGAAAGAGGAAAGAGTAAAAAAGAACTTACATCATCTTTTATAAAACAAAATTAAAAATGAAATGAGTTTTTGTCCTGTACAACGTCACAAGAATAACCCTTAACAAGGACTTTAGAAATAACTAAATTCGTTATAATTCGTTATAAATTAGAATATAAAAAAACACTTCAAACGTGTTCTAACTTGCTTTGAAACTGAACGTGTTTCGCTTAATTTTTAACGAAAATCAATTTAAAGCGGAAAAACTATTTCCACCCCATTTTGGAAATATGTAAAAAAAAAAAAACTTATTAAAAATATTTAACCAACCAACGAATATCGAATTATATTTATTCAATTATTTTCATTGGTTTTTTCCTCTTATTAATTTACATAAAGAAATTTCTCCACCAATTATGAATCTAAAATGAGGGTTATTCATTCAAAATGTAAAAGTTTCTCTCTGTAACTATTTTAATAGTAAATTAAAGTTAATATTAAAATTAAATTAATAACCAAATAGTGTATCAAAGTAATTTAAACTTTATAAATCAACTTAATTATTTTCACAGCTAGAATTAATTTTCGCCCTTTTAAAAATAAAACTTCAAAGCAATAATAATATAAATTAACTCTTGAACATTAGGGCTATTTTTCAAGGAACTATATATATATATATATTATATATATAATATATATACATATATATATATAAAACCAGTGAGGAGGGTCAGAAACTGGCATGGTGTACAGGCGAAACTAATGCAGCTCATTGCGCTAATTCGTGGAGTATTTTTAACCAGCACCATCCAGAATCAAACCCACGACCTCGGCGTCTTTGTTTCGCTTACAAGAAAACGGTGTTACCAACTGAACCACGGATATATATATATATATATATATATATATATACAGTAAAGCTTCCTTTCAATTTGAGACAAATGAGAAAGAAAAACTAAGAAAAATGAAGCGTTTTAAATTACTGCAAATTGCATTAAATTCTTCCCTTCTGAGAGCAACATTTGAACCAGATGACGTCATATTAAATCAATGATTCACATTAACAAGTGTCCACTTTGATCAAATTATATATATATATATATATATATATTATATATATATATATATAATATATATATATATATATATATATAATTAAAATAGACCTGGACACTTATTCCTTTTCCCCCCGCAATTTCTTTTTTCCCGGTTAGGTCAATTGTACGCCCTTGACAATTGTTTAGATTAAGTCATGAAATGCGGAGAAAAAGGAATAAGTGGAATATTATGACGAAAATATCATGACTTAATCTAACCAATTGTCAAGGGCGTACAGTTGACCTAACCGGGAAAAAAGAAATTGCAGGGGGAAAAGGAATAAGTGCCTAGAACTATACCTGTATATATATATATATATATATATATAAGATGATGAATAAAATCACGAAGGAAAGGGAACACAGAATGGTGCTCAAGTGCTTTCGTCTAATGACATCCTGAGGATGTCATTAGATGAAAGCGCTTGAGCACCATTCTGTCTTTCCTTTCCTTCATGGTTTTATTCATCATAAATATTTTTCACGTGTTACTTTCGTGAAATAATTTTCATATATATATATATATATATATATATATATATATATAAGTTCAGTAACTAGTAATGGTTATTTTTTTGGCAATAAATATATTAAATGGTTAGTGCAGTCATTATATGGGGATTAATTATTCAATCGGACTGGTTGTTGAGTACTCAGCCATACGAGTATGAAAATAAAAACCCACTCTAATAGACAGAGTTTATTTCCACAACAGTTTCGACGCCCACTGGCATCCTCCTCGGGTGGATACAGAAACACGAATGAACCAAAACAAGAGGGAAAAAACAGTCCAGGGACCGACCGTTAAGAAATTCGCACCTAGGTTAGATCCCATTCTCCCGACACCGGAAGGGCATTTTCATTAAGTACAGTCGCGCAAATTTAAAACTATCTTCCTGTTCTAAACATACAGATTCTATTATTTTTTTATTTTTTTTACATAATTATTACATTTATTATTAAATTTATTACATTTAATATTGCATAATTATTTATTACAGAAATTATAAATTTATTATTACAGTACATTGGTTATTACATTGTTGTTTATTATACAGAACTTATAAACCGAAAAACGAATGAAAAAAGCCGATTAGGAAACAATCCAGAGACCATTGAGAAATTCGCACCTAGGTTAGATACCGTTCTCCCGACACCGGAAGGGCATTTTATTACAGGGTCCGCTTATAAGTACATTCGCACAAATTAAAACTATCTTCTTGTTCTATACATACAGATTCTAATATTTTGACATAATTACTGCATTTATTATTGCATTTACATTTTTTTTAACATTTATTATTATTGCCTTTACCCTAATTATTAAATTTATAATATTACCTTTATTATTACATCTGTTGCATTTATATTTATTATGTCAAAAGAAAAATAATAGAATCTGTGTGTATAGAAAAAGTAGATAATTTTAATTTGTGCGAAGGTACTTATAAGTTAGACCCTTTAATGAGATTCTTGGTCAAAAAATCCCTTACGGAGTCGTGGGAACGTGTTCGAACCTAAGTGTGAATTTCTTAAAGGTCTCTGGATTGGATTGTTTCCTTACTCGCTTTTAGTAAATGTAATAATGGAAGAAATAAATGTGGAAATAAATATAAATGCAACAGATGTAATAATAAAGGTAATATTATAAATTTAATAATTAGGGTAAAGGTAATAATAATAAATGTTAAAAAAAATGTAAATTCAATAATAAATGCAGTAATTATGTCAAAATATTAGAATCTGTATGTATAGAACAAGAAGATAGTTTTAATTTGTGGGAATGTAGGCTACTTATAAGCGGACCCTGTGATAAAATGCCCTTCCGGTGTCGGGAGAACGGTATCTAACCTAGGTGCGAATTTCTCAATGGTCTCTGGATTGTTTCCAAATCGGCTTTTTTCATTCGTTTTTCGGTTTATAAGTTCTGTATAATAAACAACAATGTAATAATAACCAATGTAATAATAAATTTATAATTTCTGTAATAAATAATTATGCAATATTAAATGTAATAAATTTAATAATAAATGTAATAATTATGTAAAAAAAATAAAAAAATAATAGAATCTGTATGTTTAGAACAGGAAGATAGTTTTAAATTTGCGCGACTGTACTTAATGAAAATGTCCTTCCGGTATCGGGAGAATGGGATATAACCTAGGTGCAAATTTCTTAACGGTCGGTCCCTGGACTATTTTTTCCCCTCTTGTTTTGGTTCATTCGTGTTTCTGTATCCACCCGAGGAGGATGCCAGTGAGCGTCGAAACTGTTGTGGAAATAAACTCTGTCTATTAGTGGGTTTTTATTTTCATATTTTGACCTTCACGTAGAAAAAGTGAAGTTTTTTGCATTTAGCCATACGAGTATTTAGCTTTTAAAAGTAATTTCTACCCGCTTTTTTTTTTTTTTTACTTGCATTTTTACCACAAAACTTCTTTTAATTTTGTCTTTAAGGTTTTTATTAATTTTGCTTTTTTAATTTTTTTTGCTATAAACATATCGATAATTTTTCCCTTTATACTGGACGAGATTATTCTTGTATGTAGGAGAAGTTTCCCGAATGGACGAGTCTCATGCAGGCATGTTGTTGCTTGGAAAACTTTAAGCAGGTATTTTAATTATTAATTGATATGGTATTAGCATATTAAGTTTGGATTAAAACTTGTTAATTTATTATTTGCCAACTACCAAAAAATATGATACTGAAAGCGACAATATAAAAACATTACACTACTGAGTTGTATTATACTGAAAGTAAACTCTTAACTTACGATATTAACACACTCAGGTAGAGACCTGCACGGGCCGATATTTTGCGGCCCGCACCCGCCCATACCCGTAATCTTTTTATATAACCCGCCCGTACCCGGCCCGTAATTTTTTTTCATGTTTTAGGGCCCGCCCGTACCCGGCCCGTAATTTTTTTCATGCTTTGGGGCCCGCCCGTACCCGCGGCTCGTGATTTATTTTGTTTTGGAACCTAAACCAACCTGTGTATTTAAGTTTAAGATATGCACGACCAGTAATATTTTTGTTGATAATTACTTAAGTACTTCTTTCAAAAATATACCAATGAAAATTAAATAGATAGTAAAATTATTTAATTTTGTACTCACTGAATTGATGGAGGTTTTAAAATTCCAAATTGCAATGCAGAAACAAAAGATCGTCGACATTTTCTTCTTTTAAATTAGTTCTCCTCTGTGCAAGTGTAATTCCCGCAGTACTAAAGTTCCTTTCGCTGGATGCACTGGATGCAGGAATATTTAAGTATTTCCTAGCCAGTTTAGCAAGCAATGGGAACATTGATTCGTGAGTTTTCCAAAACTGAAGAACATCACTTTCCTCATCAGTTTTGTAGCTCATGTACTGCTCAAGTTCTTTACAAGAAACCGAACTTTGGGATTCCTCATTATGACATCGTATGTCTTCCCATTCATCAAATTCTGAAGTCTTTACTCTTTTCGGAGATGAACAAGCTCTTTCAGGCTCATCAGTTACTTTCTCATGTCCATAAGGTCAACATGAATTTGCTCACGAATACTTGTTAGCACTTCTGCACGCTCAATGTCAGTTAGCATTCTAAGCTGACGAAATTTAGGCCATAGAAATAGAGAAATTTTATGAATAGGCAACACTTTATATTTAGCATGAAGAAATCCTTTTGCGCGTTCTTTCAAGGTTTTTATATTTATTGTGTCATTTTCAGAAACGTTCAAATGTTTAAGAAGTTTCAAGTGATAAAGCAATATTAGCTGTAGAGTTGGAGATTTTTCACTTCCTAGCGTATCACTGGCATCTTTAAATGGCTTCAGAAAACATACTAACTCTTCAAGACTGCCTTTTGAAATGTTCTCTAAGTGGTTCAAATTTCTTTCTTCCATCAAATCTTCGATGCTACTATATTGATCTAGAATCGACTCTAGCATAGCAAGCTTCGAATTCCATCTTGTTTCTACTTCTTGACGAACAGTATGTCTCAATTTGCTTACTAATCCACTTTGTTTCAAGAAAGTGACAAGAGCTTTCGACTGCAGTATAACCTTTTGAATTTCTGGGGCATATTTTTCCAAATAATCTTCATTGAATGTATGACGAAGAATTGTATTTATAGTGTGAGATAAGCAATCTAATGTTTAATTTCTAAGTTATTTCTCATTATTTTTGCACGTCGTTATATATACGTTATTTATACGTTGCGGGTGAAAACAACTTCCTTGGCAGAGGTAATAAAATTCATAATTAACAACCAAAACACAGGCATGGATGTTGTTTGTCGTTTGCATGTCCCACGCAGGCACGCATGCATGGCGCATGCGCTCCGCGGCTCCAGTTCCTGCCTTGCCTCGCTGCCTCACCCGCTGCGGCGTTGCATGCTTTTTAGCATGATTCGGCCCGCCCGTGCCCGCCCGCTAACTTTTATAAACATGATTCGGCCCGCCCGTACCCGGCCGCTAACTTTTATAAACATGATTCGGCCCGCCCGTACCCGCCCGTGGGACGGGCCGGACACGGGCCCACGGGCTTACCCGTACCCGTGCCGGTCTCTATAACACAGTCCATAATCAAAGAGTTCTTGGAGCTCTTAATTAAACTTCAGTTTTCTGTTCCTGATAACAAAAACTTAGGAACATAATTTTACTTGTAGTTGTAAATCGTATTAATGTGTCTTATAGAGGATTTTGGCATGTTTATATTCGTAACATCTTCGGTAATTATTGTCAATAATTAGTCAATGATTGTTAAAGAGACGTGCGGAAATGTTCTGCCCAAAATTAAAAGATGAAGTCCTCTTTACTGCCTAGTATGCTGAGTTACGGCAAGTTAACTAACACGAGATCTCATAAATGATCAGTATAATCGGGAACCTTTTTCGGTATCGTACACCTCATCAATGAAACTTGTAGTAAAGTGAAACTTGTAGTAAATATCTGAATATTCTCTGTTGTTCAGCAATGATCTTTTTAAAGTTTGAAACCCAGAGATTTCTGAAGTTTTACGAATAAATAACGTCACTGGAGTTCGTTTATAACTGTGGTTTTTGACAGTTTGAATTTTTAGTTATTCTTCTTTTCATTTCTAAGACAAGGTTTCGATCGAAATAGTAGCTCTTATGGTACATCCATTTGAAGAGAAAGATGGTAAAGTCTGTGGAAAAAGGGTAGAAAATAGATAAAAATGCGTTTGCTGCTGTGAGTGGTAAATGGCCAAGTGTAAATGTACTGACTGGAACAATGAAGCAACCTATTACATAAGTAAAAAACCTGCGATTGCAATATAACGACTGACATAACGAAAGTGAAATATTTACTTGTCGTAAATATACTGATAAACATCTAGGTCAGTAGTGACCAGTTGGCTAACTCCGGTCCGGATCCGGACCACTGATCAATTTATGAACCCCAAAAAGTGGTTACAGATTAGAAAAAAAAAATAAGAGCATCTGCTGAATCGGCAAAAAATTTAAGAGCAGACGGTATATACAATAAATTTGTCCAATATACCTGACAGTGTATTATCATATTAATTAACGCAACCACGTGTGTTCTTTCTTTCATTCAGTGTTTCTTCTGAAGTCGTGTTGAAGAAACTTTCATCTAATATTCAATAGGTTTTATAAATTTTTAAGTTCAGATCGTAAAACGAGAAAAGTTGTTTCGGAAAATCGAAAGTTTCAGCATAAAGTTTCAGCATAAATGGACTGAAATGTACTGTTTCACACTTCCTAATTATATGAGTGCAGTACCACTGGAAACTGTACCACTTGTATAAAGTGGTAATACTAAGCAAAATTATGAAACGAAACAGATGTTTTCATAAAAAAACCGTCTCGGAAGTGAATTACAAAATTCAAAAATGGCAAGTTTTTTATTAAATCTACAGACAATGAAACGTTCCCTGAGCGCATAAGAAAAGATAACTGAAGTATCGCTAGAAATACGTTGGACATTAAATACAAACCATTTTCTGATGCTGAAATTGTCAAAGAGCGTGTAGTGAATACTCTTATTTTAGTTTCAAGTTAAATGTTAATTTTACCGTCTTGAATTTCGGAATAGTATAAATTCATTTTAAATTAGTTACCCCATTATAATTCAATTGTGAACCACATTAATACTAATTTTATGTATACTGTATTATTTTATTGTATGTAAACATAATTAATTATATATCACAATTGTCAGTTAATTATTTATATTCAAATATTTATTTTAATCTAATACCATGTCCATTTTACAAATAAATAATAGAAAACCAAAGGTTATATTTTCCACCTTTGGTACTGTCGCAGTTTCGCCTAACGGACTCAATACGGCTAGTGAGATAATCACTGGTTGGCACTTAACTAGCGGCAGTGCTTATGGCTACATCATCCAGGTTAACCTATACCGGATAGATGCGCTACGGTCCCAAGCCGTAGCTTGCCTAGGCCAACGACGACGACGTAAACCAACAATTGGTGACCCCGGAGCTGGATTACCCCTTCTACCCGAACGACTAGGACTAGACTGTAATGTCGTTCGTGCCCATCACCCCCTTCACCCGAACGACTAGGACCAGACTGTAACGTCGTTCGTGCCCATCACCCCCTTCACCCGGGCGACTAGGACCAGACTGTAATGTCGCTCGTGCCCTCTGCCCCTCACCCCTGCCCGTGCGCTCTGTGCCTGCGCTCGTCTCAACCTCCACTCCTTCGTTGGGAACTTGTCGTCTTGCTTGTACGTCAGCAAGCATAGGAGAAGATGCCTGACGACGCTGGTGCCATCTCCCACTTGAGCGTAAAGCTCCCCGTCTTCTGGCCGGGTGATCCATTTATTTGGTTCCACCAAGTGGAATCACAATTCAACTTGGGAAGGATCACCGCTAGCAGGACGAAATACGATCATGTTTTGTCCTCTCTACCAGCGAGCATCATCTCTGAAGTCCGTGACGTCATCGTATCTACTTCCACGAGTGAGGACCCGTACAACGATCTGAAGTCTGCCATCCTGTGCCGCACCACTGTCTCCGAGCGTGAGAAACTACATCAGTTAATCTCAAAAGAAGAACTTGGAGACCGTAAGCCCACTCAAATGCTGAGGGCTATGCAGTGCGCTCTAGGCGAACGCGCACAAACCTTCGATAAGGACATCTTTAGACAGTTGTTCTTGCAGAAACTTCCTCCATCAGCTCAGCGTGTCTTGGCCACTATGGATCCTGCTACTCCAGTTGATAAACTAGCAGAAACTGCCGACAAAGTAGTGGAGATTGACACAGCTCCGGTCAACAACGTGAACACACAATCGGAACTGGAGTTGAAAGTGAAAGAGTTAAGTCAACAACTCAACCACGTTTGTTCTCTGCTACAAAATCAACGGCAAAGAAGCCATTCTCGGTCAAGATTTACGAAGAGGCATCGTTCGAGTTCCGGGAAGATCTGCTTCTACCACTCGAAATTTGGAAAGAAGGCTAGGAAGTGCATCTCCCCTTGCAATTTTTCGTCGGGAAACCCCAGCAGCGAGTCCTAATGGCGTCTAGTACTCGCACTGCCAACCTGTTATTCATAAAGGACAGGAACTCTGGTGTCAATTTCTTGGTCGATACCGGAGCGTCAGTCAGTGTATTCCCTCAAAAATCTGGTCATACGCACTCGGAATCTCCGCCTCTATACGCTGCTAACGGTTCACGCATACCCACGTACGGTACTCAGTCGCGTGAACTAAACTTGGGCCTTCACCGATCCTTCAAGTGGATTTTCATCTGTGCTCAAGTGCAGCATCCCATAATCGGCGCTGACTTCCTCCAGCATTTCAAACTCCTGGTGGATCTTGACAAGCGACGCTTATGCGACCAGGCCACACTGCTTTCTGTTCTTGCCAAACAGGTTGCCCTTCCGGACGCCTCGAACTCTGCACTTTCCCTCGTTCCCCCTAATTCCATGTACCAGTGCCTTTTCCAGCGATATCCAGGAATTCTTCAACCGATGCAGATGGGTGATACCATTAAGCACACCATTACCCATCACATTACAACAAAAGGTCCCCCTGTGTTTGCAAAACCCAGACGTCTTGCCCGGACAAACTGAAAGCTGCCAAATCGGAATTCCAGCTTATGCTGGATCTTGGGATAATAAGACCTTCCAAAAGCAGTTGGTCCTCTCCCCTACACCTGGTCCAGAAGAAGTCAGGAGACTGGAGACCATGTGGGGATTACCGGTTTTTGAATTCGACAACCATCCCGGACCGATATCCGGTACCAAATGTCCAAGACTTTACTTCTCTTCTCCACGGCAAATCTATCTTCAGTAAAATCGATCTCGTTAAGGCTTTCCACCACATTCCCGTAGAGCCTTCGGATATTCCCAAGACTGCAGTTTGTACACCATTTGGGTTATTCGAATTTGTGAAGATGCCGTTCGGGCTACGGAATGCTGCGCAAACCTTTCAGAGGTTTATAGATGAGGTCACCAGAGGCTTAGACTTTGTTTATGCCTACATCGATGATTTGCTTGTGGCCAGCTCAACGGAAGAGGAACATAAGGAACATCTTTCACTCCTCTTTCAACGCTTAGAACAATACGGTGTTACTATTAATGCATCTAAGTGTGTGTTTGCACAGCCAACCTTGGAATTTCTTGGTCACACGATTTCGCAGCACGGAATTACCCCCCTTCAGGACAAGTGTGAAGTGATAAAAAATTACCCTATGCCAAATAATCAGCGTGAGTTACGGCGGTTTCTAGGTTTGGTAAATTATTACCACAAGTTCATTAAAAACTGTGCCAGTGTTCTTGCTCCTCTACACGCTATGATCACACACAAACGCAAGGTAACGAAATTGTTATGGTGTAGCGATAGTTTACAGGCGTTCGACAATGCCAAAAATGCTATCAATAGTGCATTGTCTCTGTCATTTCCTATCAGTGATGCCCCCTAACTCTGACGGTCGATGCATCAGATGTTGCGATCGGTGGAGTGTTGGAACAAACCATTAACGGTCAACAAGCACCCATCGCGTTTTACTCAAAAAAGCTGCAGCCAGCCCAAACGCGTTATAGTGCTTTCGGACGTGAACTTCTTGCTATTTACTTAAACGTGAAGCATTTTCAACATTTCCTTGAAGGCCGAGAGTTTTGTGTTTACCGACCACAAACCTTTGGTCACTGTCTTCAATAAAACAGCTGTAACCACTCTCCCAGAGTCATCAGGCAACTCGATTATATCTCGCAATTTACCACAGATATCCGCCACATCAAAGGTGTCTTGAACACTCCAGCGGATGCACTTTCAAGAATAGAGATTACTTCTGTTACCCTCAGCTCTACACTGTGGAATGCTATTGCACAGGATCAAGATAAGGATACGGAACTACAAGACCTGCTCAGAGAAGACTCCACTCACTCACTTTCCCTCAAGAAAATGAGTATGCCAGGATTGTCTGTGCCCCTCTATTGCGACGTATCAACAGCTGCTATTCGCCCTTATGTCCCTCCATGTCACAGAAAAGCAGTCTTCATGGATCTTCATAAGCCCTCCCATCCTGGTATCCGTGCTTCGCAACACCTGGTTACCTCTCGCTTTGTTTGGCCCTCGATGCGGAAGGATGTCAAACATTGGACCAAAACGTGCCTTGCCTGCCAGCGTGCCAAAGTCCAAAGGCACACCAGGTCCCCCTTTGACGCATTTCCGCCCCCATCCCAGCGATTTGAAATAATTCATGTAGACATTGTTGGCCCTCTTCCAGTGATTCAAGGCCAACGTTATCTGCTCACCTGTCTCGACCGCTTTTCCAGATGGCCTGAAGCCATCCCACTTCCTGATATCCAAGCGGACACTGTTGCAAGAGCCTTTCTTCATGGATGGGTATCAAGATTTGGATTGCCGACAAAAGTCATCACTGACCAAGGTCGCCAATTTGAGTCTTCGCTTTGGAAGAAGTTTACCAGCTTGTTGGGTACAGTACATGCGCATACCTGTGCGTATCATCCGCAAGCTAACGGCCTCGTCGAACGCTTCCATCGCCAGCTGAAGTCATCCCTTATGTGTCACGAAGACTCCCATTGGATGGATAAGCTTCCACTCGTGTTGCTTGGTATTCGCTCTGCATTTAAGAGTGATCTGAAGACTACAGCGGCTGAACTAGTCTATGGAACAACACTGCGGCTACCAGGTGGCTACTTCACTGCAGGGGATAAGTCATGCGATCCTACGGAATTCGCTCAAACACTTTCCTCTCACATGCAGTCCTTCAGCCTGTTCCCCTCGATTGACTAGCCAACAGAACATCTTTGTTTCCCCAGCCCTCCAATCTTGTACCCACGTTTTCGTTCGTGTACCTGTCCCAAAACGGCCTCTCCAATGTCCATATGACGGACCCTATGAAGTTCTCCGACGTACGCGCAAATCATTCCTCATCCAGCGCGGTTCCAAGGTCGACAAGGTTTCTATCGATCGTCTTAAGCCTGCGTTTTTGGAATCAACCTTAAGCGAGGTACATGTAGCTACCAAAAAGGTTCAGCGGAAATCTGTGTCGTTCGGAACTCTTTGAACTTCCTCTCTGGGGGGAGTGTGTAGTGAATACTCTTATTTTAGTTTCAAGTTAAATGTTAATTTTACCGTCTTGAATTTCGGAATAGTATAAATTCATTTAAATTAGTTACCCCATTATAATTCAATTGTGAACCACATTAATACTAATTTATGTATACTGTATTATTTATTGTATGTAAACTAATTAATTATATATCACAATTGTCAGTTAATTATTATATTCAAATATTTATTTTAATCTAATACCATGTCCATTTTACAAATAAATAATAGAAAACCAAAGGTTATATTTTCCACCTTTGGTACTGTCGCAGTTTCGCCTAACGGACTCAATACGGCTAGTGAGATAATCACTGGTTGGCACTTAACTAGCGGCAGTGCTTATGGCTACATCATCCAGGTTAACCTATACCGGATAGATGCGCTACGGTCCCAAGCCGTAGCTTGCCTAGGCCAACGACGACGACGTAAACCAACAAGCGTATCGATAAAAATGCTATTGCTCTTTTTTGATGTCAGAAAAGAAGTGGTCGATGCGTTACGTATTTGCACAGGTTAATGTTGAAAACATAATCTTATTTAAAACAGTGATCACGACTTCCTTGCCCTGGACGAATCATGTGACACCACGGACAGTGCACAGGTCTTAGTGTTTATCCGTTTTTATGATAAAACATCTGGAAGGTTCTATGAGAAACCTCGGGGCTTTTCTGTTTGGGGGCTTGCAACGAATTTTAATGAAAATCGGTATACTAACATACCCGTAGCCACGTTGAGGCAGACGAGGCGGCTGCCTCGTCTGGTTTAACAGACATTTTGGATCAATGAGGAAATTGAATTTCAAAGGAAATCTGAGGAAATTGACAGAAATAGGATTTTACCTGTCTCGTACAAATTATATTATTAATTATTATTAATTTAATAATAAATGATTATAATTATAATTAATAAAATTATATATAAAATAATTAAAATTTATTATTATTAATTATTAAGTATAAAAATTTGATTTTACCTAAAGTCGTACAAATCCAGCGCTCTTTAGCGCTTTTTAGGCAAAAGTCTAGCGCTCCTGAAAGTTTCCGTAATGAAATTGACTGGATTCTTTGGATCTGATATATTGCATGTCGGTTATAAATAGATATAGAGTGTAACATATTTGTGGATAGTAGTCTATTATGACTTGATCCTCTGGATCCAGAGACTATCTTTAGTTTTAAATCGATATTAATTAGTTTAAATTGATAATTATTTAGCTTGCAAAATTGGTCGTTGCCAATGTACAGACAGTGTTACATAAATTTCTTATGTTCTTGTGGTTCGGAACCACGTA
This sequence comes from Bathynomus jamesi, assembly GCA_023014485.1. NCBI lineage: Eukaryota > Metazoa > Arthropoda > Malacostraca > Isopoda > Cirolanidae > Bathynomus > Bathynomus jamesi. The sequence continues at coordinate 171,665 of JAJOZX010004270.1, forward strand.
AAATTGTAGGTCCCCTCCGCCACCACGGAGGACATACACGATACACAATACGAAACAGTTAGGTAGACCAGCCATGAGTGGATCCTAGGGTCTTTGTTGGTCTGGAACATTATAACATTATAACTCTGTAATGCAGGCACAGACATGTCCAACTGCTTGTCATTGTTTTGTTGCCTGAGTATTTGTTTTATTGCTGAAAAATGAAAAGAACGGCATCAGCAGATATTCGTGACTTTTTCTCCAGGTAAGCAAGTTTAAAAACAAGCTTCAAATTTAATACCATATAATGAATCAAATTTAAAACCATATAATGAGACAAATTTTGTGACGTCATTCCTGCATTCCTGCTATTTTCGCCTCGTCTGTTTTTAAGCTCTGGCTATGGCCTTGACTAATGTAGTTTTGGTCACTGATTTAAAAAATAACTTTCTTTTTTTGGAGAAATGAAAAACAATGTTAGAGCACTTTAAATAATTAATATGTGTTTTAACTAGCTTAAACTAGTTACAGAGGATTGTGTTAAATTTAGCCAGAGTCACAAACTTCTACTGTTTATGAAAAAGTGCTCTAAGTGTGGGAAAGTGTGTTCCTTTGATAAAAATACCCAGTTCTTTCGTTGCCAAAAGGGTCGGTCAAGCGGTAAAAAGTGCAACTTTACGAAGAATACGTTTTTTGAATGATCCCGGCAGATCTGTAAAAGTAGCAGAAAAAATCAAGAATTAATGAATAGTTAGGTCAGTTGAATGCCCGGTTAGGTCAATTTAATGCCAAGTTAGGTCAACTGAATGCCAGGTTAGGTCAACTGTATGCCCTTGACGATTGGTTAGGTTAAGTCATGATATTTTCGTTAAAAACACATTAATTATTTAAAGTGCTCTAACATGTTCGTTTTAAATTTCTCAAAAAAAGAAAGTTACTTTTGAAATCAGTGACCAAAACTACATTAGTATACTAATTTTCATTAAAATTAACTACATTTTTTAAACCAGTGAACATTTATGTACCTATTTAATATAACATCAATATAAAACCACTGATGCAACTCCAGTTAAGAGGTGTAACAAAATTCGGTAATAATCTACTTAAGCTCCCGTCTCTCCTATTTTCATAAATTATACATCGGTAGTTTCGTTTCTTCATTAGGAATGCGATTTAGACAGTCTTTAGTAAGGGAAATGCTTCAAAGCCTAACCTAACCTAACAAAAATCTAGAGTTTAAAAAAAAAGAGTCTAGCAAGTTTGTAGTTTTACAGGATTTTTAATGAAAATCTAGTTTGTTTTTTTAATTAGAAAAAATCACCAGATTGACAACATTAGTATTCGTGTAAATTCTAATTGGATTCAGTTTGGTGGTGGTTGCGATAGAATTATGACGCGCCGTTCGTGTGATTTCGACTTTGAGGACTTGATTCGTCATGTGCCCTAGATGAAGACAAAGCATTGGATGTTTTTATCAATTATGGCGTTATTCTCTCATCCTTAACTTGCCCGAAATGTGACAGTGAGTGCCTCATACGAAAAGATCAGAAGATATTTAGGTGAAATAACCAATATTAACCTCTTAGGTTAATTGAATGCCTGGTTAGGTCAACTGAATGCCTGGTTAGGTTAATTGAATGCTCGGTTAGGTCAACTGTACGCCCTTGATGATTGATTAGGTTAAGCCGTGATATTTTCGTTAAACGAAAATGACGATAGCAAACTTTTCTGGTTAATTTTTAGGTGTTTTGCACGTTTCCTATAGGTAATGCATCATTTACGAGACCTCGTAACATGAACATATCCTCTATGTTTATGTTACCATATCTCAAAAACTAAGCATTTGCACAGGAAACCAATGGCAGATTCGTGCAAAGCACCTCAAAATTGACCAGAAAAGTTTGGTTAAAACGCTCTAGATTTTTCTTAGGTTAGGTTAGGTTTTGAAGCATTTCCCTTACTAGAGACTGTCTAAATCGCATTTCTAATGAAGAAACGAAGCTACCGATGTATAATTTATGAAAATCGGAGAGACGGGAGCTTAAGTAGATTATTACCCAAAATTCTTTACAAGTTTTGGATGATTAAGAGAAAAATATTTCGATCTTTCCATATGCTTCCAACATTAGTTTAACACAACTTTAAATGGAACGCAGGAGTCTACCAAACAACTCTTTGTCAATCTCGATGCTTTACAAAGCCTCTTTAAACACTCTGACCAACGTTTCTCTCAAATTTTGGTCTTAGCCTCTTCGAATAATGCACAGAGCTACTTCGAGCTCATTGTTTGACAGTTGCACCCAGATTTTCATACGGATTTAAATCAGATGAATTTCGAGGCCATCGTCTAAGTTCAACTTATCAAAAATAACAAAAATAATGTTGTCTCTCAAAAATACAGAAAAATCCCTTTAAAACGGTAAAGAATTTTATTAAATCTCTTATGACGGGAGAGGAAACAGGCGGGTTCTGCTCATGAAGAAAGATAATCCGAATTTGATTATCACTGCATTATCCACCAATCAATTTTGGGTTGCAAACATTGATGAAGTTTATCAATTTTCTACGATCCAGATTCTCGCTCAAGCACTAAAAATTCCAAGTCTTTTTAAATGAGATAAAAGCTTAGTTTGATGATTTGGTTCTCCAAAATAACTTTCGATGGCTGAGCAAAAGTCTGGTAATGGAGAGTTTGTGAACTACCAGAAGTGAAATGAAAACTTATCTTGCTTCTGTGAGTGTACCAGCTGTGGAGGAATTTATTATTTTTCTTGAAAATGGGAATAATATGGAAAGTATTGCTTTCTTAACTGACACTTTTAGACATTTGAACGAACTTAACGCGAAGATTTAAAGAAAGAATAAGATCATTTTTTAGTTGATATCTAGTGTGAAATCGCTTTTCCGAAAATTAAACGTTTTCAGACTGATGTAAAGGGAAAATATTCCTATTTTTCTATAATAAAATTATTAACTGAAACGTGTGATAATAAACTGAAACCCACTTTTTTTCTAAATTTATTGGAAACTTTAAACCGAATTGGGAGCAAGTGTAGTTTACGTCCCCCTGTGGTGCCTAGTGTAGTTTACGTTCCCCTACATTATCCTAGTGTAGTTTACGTTCCCCTACATTATCCTAGTGTAGTTTACGTTCCCCTACATTATCCTAGTGTAGTTTGCGTTCTCCAACTTTGTCCGCGTATACCTAATCAAATAAAACGTTAAAACTAACGAAAATATTACGACTTAACCTAAGCAATCGTCAATTGGTCTCAGGGGGACGTAAACTACACTTATTCCCCAAATTGAACTAGAGATTTGTTGACATTTATCATATTGAATGTTCTGTGCAACTGCAAATTAATCTTTATACACTTCATTCCAACAGAAAATGATACGATTAGATATGGCAAATTTTCCAGAAAAAAAAAGTCGTGTGTTCGGTTGAATATTATTGAACTTCAAGAAAACATTTTTCCACAAACGATATGATTTATCAGTAAGTTTACAAAAATTCTGGTCTAGTTACATAGCATCTGAAAACTATCCAATATTGAGAAGTTTTACAGTCCGTTATGTTTACAATGTTTATCTCAACTTACAGTGCATTTGTAATTCAGAATTTGCAAAACTGAATTTCACAAAAAGTAAGCATCTCTCGAAACTGACGGACGAGCACTTACAGCATGTCCTTCGGGTCAGCTGTACAAATTTTAATGTTCATTTTCGGAAGTTAACGCTGGAGAAACGCGTCATTCTTCGCATCAACAACTTTGAGATATTTTCAAGTCTCTGTACAGAGGTCCGGAAGCAGAGTCTGGTAAATGGACCGCATTTGAAAATACTAGGGGTACTCAATATATTTTGCCCCACCCTTTTTTCTTAGCTAAATAATAGGCCATGGGGCTGAAATGTCTTTTGGGCCGTAAGTTTGAACTTTCTGCGCTTCACATAACCGGATTTTTCCAGTTTGAACCTCCCCTCCTTGTATAAAACCGCTTTTAAACGCCCTTTTATAAAACCGATGGCTAACGCAGATTCGAAAATGGCGTCTGACAGTGATGTGCGTCGTAAACAGAGAGCTGTTATCAAGTTCTTAACGGCAGAGAAGGAAACAGTTGGAAATATTCACAAATGTCTACGGAGATGCTGTTGTTGATCGAAGCACAGTTGGACGCTGGTCTAAACGTGTGAGATCATCGGAGAGAGGGAGAGCCATCCTCGAATGATGATCTACGCAGCGGTCGCCCGGCATCGGCTGTCACATCTTACACTGTTCAACGTGCTAACAGCATCATTCGATCAAATCGGCGCGTCACATACAAGGAGCTATCACTGGTGCTAGGAATTAGTGAAGGAAGTGTGAATACGATAATTCAGCAACTGGGATACTCAAAAGTGTGTTCACGGTTTGTTCCTCACGAACTGACTGAAGATCACAAAGCACAAAGAAAAGAAATTGTTTCCGAGTCGTTGGTTCGATACGAGACAGAACGGGATGACTTCCTTTCACGAATTGTGACTGGGGATGAATTTGGGTACACCACTTTGAGCCAGAAACAAAATGCCAATCCATGCAATGGCATCGCGCAGACTCCCCACGCAAGAAAAAGTTCAAAATGGCTCCCTTTGCAGGAAAGGTTATGGCCACCATCTCCTGGGACATAAAAGAGGTGATTCTGGTGGACATTATGAACAAAGGACAAACACTCAACTCAGAGGCATATATTGGTACCTTACAGAGACTCCAGAGACGTATAAAGCGAGTTCGACCGGAGAGAAAACTGGAAGACGTCCTTCTTTTGCACGATAACGCAAGACCACACAACTTTTGCAAACAAGAGAGGCCATCACAAAAATGCGTTTGACTGTGTTACCCCACCCTCCATACAGCCCGGATCTGGCACCTTCAGACTTCCATTTGTTTGTGCCAATGAAGGATGCTATTCGTGGAAGAAAGTTTCAGAGTTTGAGAGTGACGATGAGATTGTTGAGGAGGTTTAGAGGTGGCTCGAGCGGACCCAGCGGACTTTTACCGGCATGAAATAAAGGCCCTTGTTTTGAGGTGGAGGAAAGCCGTAGAAAGGATGGAGACTATGTGGAAAAATAAAAACTTGTAAAAAATGTATGTAACTACTTGCGTACAAAATTTCTGGAACTTACAAGGAAACTTGAGAAGAAAAAAAAGGTGGGGGCAAAATATATTGAGTGGCCCTCGTATATGGCGACCCCTGATGTAGGTTTTGTATTGCATAGATCGAGGAAAGACGACTCCCACGTATACCTAAATGTGTTGTTTGTAAGCAAAAACTGACTAATAAAGATATGGTATGAACAGAAAATATATACTTGATAACTAGACAAAGTTATCAGTTCAGAAAAACTGGTTATTTTAATTAGGTCTCTTGAAATCTTAAAATCCTGAAAGTCTGCATGAATATACTATTGTTCTCTCACTGCAGTTAATTAGGTTGTGCTCATCGTATTTCTCTCTCTCTCTCTCTCTCTCTCTCTATATATATATATATATACATACACGAGGGTACTTCAGTAAGTATCCGCACTTTTTATTTTAGTGATAATATAGTATATATAATATATACTCGTAATAACGAGCCAAACTGAGATCTATAGGCTTATTTAGGCTAGCAACAGTATAGGCTTATTTAGGCTACTCGTAGCTGTCACATATCCTACGAGTAGTGAGTATGGCTGCGCCGCTTTCAATTTATACTCAGGAAGAACAGAGATCCGTGGTTCGTTTTTTGTGGGCAGAAGGTGTGAAAGGAGCTGAAATTCACACGCGTTTGTGTGCTCAGTATGGGAATAATGCGTTACCACGTCGAAGTGTGTACGAGTGGATTCAAATCTTCAAGGAAGGTCGGACATGTGTGACAGATGCTCAGCGCTCAGGACGACCGTCAACATCAACCAGTGGTGAAAAGCAGGAAGAAGCCAGAGCCATAATTTTCGATGACAAAAGATTAACAATAGAAGAAATTGCATCTTCATTAGACATCAGTCAAGGGTCAGCCTATTCGATAGTTCATGACATTCTTGGCTTTCACAAAGTTTGTGCAAGATGGGTGCCCAAACAGTTGACAGAAGAGCACAAGCGTAATGGTATGGACGTCTGCTCTCGTCTTTTGGCGCGGTATCATAATAAAGGTGAAAACTTTTTGGAGCGCATTATCACTGGAGATGAAACCTGGATCCATCACTATGAACCAGAAAGCAAACGACAGAGCATGCAATGGAAGCATCCAACATCTCCCGTTGCAAGGAAGTTCAAAGCGCAGCCGTCAGCAGGTAAAGTTATGCTAACACTGTTTTGGGATACACGAGGCCCTATCCTTGAACATTATCTAGAGCGTGGAACTACAGTAACAAGTGCATCGTATTCTGACATGTTTCGGAATGAATTAAAGCAAGCAATTCGCACAAAACGGAGAGGGAGATTGTCGGAAGGTGTTATTCTGTTACACGACAATGCGCGCCCTCATACCGCTGCACAGACTAGAAAATGCCTTCAAGAACTTAAATTTGAAGTTCTCGACCGTCCAGCCTACAGTCCAGGATCTGGCACCTTCGGATTTTTACCTGTTTGGACCACTAAAAGACGCTTTGAGAGGTCAGCGACTCCAAGGCGATGATAACCTGAAGGAGGCGGTGCATGACTGGCTACGCACACAGCCAAAAACATTCTTTTGTGATGGCATTAGGAAGCTTGTAGATCGCTGGACTAAGTGTATTGAGAAACAGGGAGACTATATTGAGAAGTGATGTGTTTATAATCTATTAGATGTGAAAATAAAATTGTGAAAATAAAAAGTGCGGGTACTTATTGAATTACCCTCGTATATATATGAAGAAGGAAACCACTCTTCAGGAAGACGTAAATTTTTATTTCTTAACACCAATACAGTTTCGGCTCCTCGCGAGCCCTTGTCAGTTGGTAATGACCGTATAAACAGAGAACAGAGTTTATATATACACCTGGAAGTTAAGTATCAGAGATTAGCTGACTGAACCTTCCCATCCTCTTCTCAGAGGATAGTTAAGTGACCCTGTGCTGCCTGGGATACATACATATATATATATATATATATATATATATATGTTCGGACTATAGTGGATTTAATTTTCCCAAAATAGTTTCTTGTTCCATGCACGGTCTGTGTGTATAATATAATATAAATATATATATATATATATATATATATATAAACATTGGTGATAAATATAAACTTTTATTTTCTCCAAAGTATGAAAAATAGGAGAATTTAAAATTGTAATAGATTCCTTCACTTTAAATACTATATATTTGTATATTTATGTTACAGTAACTGAAAGCAGCTGTATTGGGTTATAATAATGTGTTACAAGCACAAAAGCACAACTGCAATAAGAAAAATACGAATGTGATTTTCGTTGCAAATTTGGCATTTTTGTTTAAGTTTCAGGTGAAATGTGTGCCACTTATTTTCATTCGCAATCAGAGTCCTTTGAGACACATTTTGTCTATATGGCAATGTTTATAGATAATGTACGAGACACACTTGTCGATATGGCACTATAATAAACCTGTCCAGTACACACGGGCTACGTCGCGTCGTAGCCAATGTCGTAACACCGCTTCCCGTTGATCAGCAAGTTAAGCGACATTGGGTTTGGTTAGTAGTTGGATGGGAGACCGTCCTCCGTGTCCAGATTATGTAGCGACCCGTGGTTCGGGTCCCATTTAAAGCTGCCCTCCGTCATATGACCTTAGATGTTGCGAAGGAGGTTAAGCAACAATTATTATTGTCCAGTACACAAATCGAGGTGCTGAGAATGCCCATGTATTTGTACCAAATTTCAACATGATTTGGCAAGTTTTAACGTCAAGAAGAAGTATTTCGAGGCGAAGGTAATAATATGTCCATTGGTGATATTCCAAAAACTCATAAATATCAAAACCCCAATTTGACGGAAGTAAAAACTGACTGATGCATAATTTTCCGGAATGTTTACGAGCTTTAGAGCTATCATTTGAAACATAATTGTTACAATGGGAAAAAAAGCAGATGTGGATTCATTTTTCATACGATTATCTGCCAACACGAATTAAAACGAAAAAAATAAAAAAATAAAAAATTGGAGAGTGGTGGCGCTTATAAAGGCTTTGGAATATCACATTATAAATTATCCATGTAGTTCACCTATATTCATCATTAGTTAAGGAACAATGACACTATTTTAAAGTTTAGATTAAAATAATTTGACCTCCTTTTCGTAAATGTTTACAGTACAGTGAAATTGTGCACGAGTATCCATTTTAACATATATTTCGGATTAAGTAATACAACCCTATTTTCACATTAATTTTATTCCTACGTATTCGATGATGTTAAATGTCATTTTGTTAATAACACTCGATCGAAAGGAAGGTTACGTTATGGCCACGTCGGTACATCGCTCGCTTCCCGTTATGTCAGCAAAGTTAAGCTACGTTGGATCTGTTTAACAGTTAAATGGATAACCGTCTTTTGCGTTCAGATTTCATCTTCGTCGTATGAATTTTGCCATCACGAACGTTAAACAACCCCCAAACTTTATAGAAGTAAGTTCACTTTCACTGGACTGGATATTTTATAATATCCTTTTATCATAATGATCACAAGTTATACAGGATATCTTAAATTATGTTTACAAATTCATGAATTTTTAAATTATGTTTAAAATTCATGAATTTGTAAACATAATTCATGGATACCGTGTATTTTTAGTTTAAGAAGATCCAATGACAGAGAGAGAGAGTGTGTGTGTGTGTGTGTGTGTACTTAACCTCCTTCGTAAGAGCAAAGGTTATATGACGGAAGAGGGACCTACAACTTTACGTTGAATCTGAACTACTGGTTGGTACATCATCTGGAGGCAGAAAACGGTCTAACTTCTTCTCAGATCTAAAGTTGCTTAACTTCGCCGCCGATCGACAGGAAGCGGTATTGCGACAATGTCTAAGACGTAACCTAAATAAAACATTGTACGTGGAAAACTTTTTACAGTCCTTTGACAATTCTATACAAGAAACACTTAAATACGTTGATGAAGAAACAACTTAAATGAACAAATAAACTATTCAAGAAATTTAATTCAAAGCGATGACCATTATACCGAACTCTCTACATTTACGCTTGAAATATGAAAGAGAACCCTCTCGTACGAAAAGGAGTTGATGTCTGGAATAAATTCGCAAGCAAATCTGAAAACGAAACTTAAATTCTTACATAACACATGCCAAATTCATACAGGAATGATGGCGTAGGTAAAAGGGGGGGGGGGGGGGGGGGTTCGACCCGTTTTTAAAGAAAGAAAAAATAATTTATCATGGAAAACCTAAATTAAACTTTTCTTTGTATTTAACAATTTCTAATTCTTATAAGGTTCAATTTCGAAAAAAGTTAGCACATGGAATAAAACATTTCATAAAACATAAGAAATTACTAAATGGTAAATAATCTGTTTCACTTTGGATATTTTATTCATTTTGGTAACAGCAATAAAATTTCAAAAACAAAACAATCATTACCAATTAGAATTTTTTTCATGCTTCTTATACATTTTGTTTTATGGGCGAATTTTATCTGAAATTGTGCCTCCATACAACAAATTTTCAGATTATACCGAGTACTCCTAATAATTCAAAAGCTCCGAATATATATATATATATAATATATATATTATATATATATATTATAATATTATATATATAATATATATATATATATATATATATTAATATAGATATATATATTATTATTATTATTATTATATATATATATAAAATTCTCTTATAGAATATTATGAGACGTTACATTAAAATTTCAGTTGACAGAAATAATTATTCTTTACAAGCAGTGTGCAAAATATACAAAAAATAAATTAAATCCTAAAAAAAGGGAACAGTTAAGGAAAATAAACCGTTTGTCGGTATTTACAGATAACAAATGTTTTCCCCTGTTGCAGAACAATTTACAATTGCAAATATGATCTAACGCAATCTCAAAATCCCTACAATTTGCATGTAACTTGAACTTACATGCGCAATCTTCTTGTCTGCTACATTAAAGCAATCTGGACCGCAAATTGTTTCAAAATAAGAAATTGTAAAGTTTGCAACTCAATTTACAAAGAAAATAATGGAAGCAACCACTCTTCCTCTTGTTAGCGGGATACAATTAACTGCATGAGTGAAATAAGGATTTGAAGCTTTGTAGGGAAAAGAAAAATTACTGGAGGAAAAGCTTTTATAATTATTTAAGGTATCTTTCCCATTGTTAGAGGAATGCTTTACTCTACTTCACTGAAAAGATTCATCCCTTATTATGCTCTTTTTTTGTTTATTGTTTATTTAGGGTGCTAATGGAGAGAGAGAGAGAGAGAGAGAGAGAGAGAGAATATATATATATATATATATATATATATATATACTTTAAAAAATGCGATAATATTTTCGTTTGTGTGAAAATAGAAACATCATTTTAATTGTATAAGTTTGCAAAGATATTTGAACAGGAGTTGAGAGTAATTTGTAGATAGTCTCAAGCAGGTATTCCATAAATAAAATTAGCAAAAGGTAAAGTTTCCAAATTGGATAAAAGTGGTGCACAGAATTCCCCATTTCATAATTATCATCTATTCCTTAATTATTATCTTTTTTCAAAACTAAATATTGATTGAAAAACTCATGATCTTCACTTGCCCCACAAACACCTTTAAATGGGAGACCCATAATGGGTGCACACACATTTCTACATTACTGTACAGTCTTTACAGCCACACCTACACTTTTCCTCGTAAGTGTATATATTGTAATGTATATGGTTGTAAATTTGACTTGGTCCGCAATCGATATGAACCGTGACTTGATGGATACCGTAAAGAAATTGACTGGATTCTTTGGATCTGATATATTTGCATGTCCGTTATATAATAGATATAGAGTGTAACATATTTGTGGATAGTAGTCTATTATGACTTGATCCTCTGGATCGAGAGATTCTATCTTTAGTTTAAAATCGATAATTAATTATTTTAAAATTGATAATGTATATGGTTGTAAATTTTGACTTGGTCCGCAATCGATATGGACCGTGACTTGATGGATACCGTAATGAAATTGACTGGATTCTTTGGATCTGATATATTTGCATGTCCGTTATAAATAGATATAGAATGTAACGTATTTGTGGATAGTAGTCTATTATGACTTGCTCCTCTGGACCGAGAGATTCTATCTTTAGTTTTAAACCGATAATTAATTATTTTTAAATTGATAATTATTTAGTTTCGTAAAATTGGTCGTTGCCAATTTACCGGCAGTTTTTTAAATAAGTTTCTTATGTTCTTGTGGTTCGGAACCCACGTAAAATTGTAGGTCCCCTCCGCCACCACGGAGGACATACACAATACACGATTACGAGCACAGTTAGGTAGACCAGCCATGAGTGGATCCTAGGGTCTTTGTTGGTCTGAAACATTATAACATTATATTAAGGTGGCCAAAAACATAAGGTAAAAATAAATATCAGATATATATCGCTCCACATGACTGTTTCTGTTTCATTTGACTAAAGAACTCGGCATTCCAACAATTATGCAGATAGGAGTATATTTAGAGGTCGCTCACGTTTTGCTACTTTTTGGTATAGCCCTCAAATCTCGCTGTTGTGTAGAGGATAGGTACTAGTGTTATAAATTATTACATACAGTATATAAATCGATTTGTTTGTGCTACGTTTTGTATTTATTGTCATTAATTAAAAATACTCTACAGCTTGAGTTGTGGATTAAATTAGTGCACCTATTAGAATGCGTGGACTCCAGCGAAAACATGATTAAACGAATAAACGTGTTTACTCTCGTGATGAACGGTTCGCCCTTAACCACCCAACTCCGTCAGCTGACCCCATTGCTTCAGTTCTTTCGTGTCTTCCGTCGTGTGAGTATCGCCAGACAATTACTCTGTATAATAGGTGAGTTCATGTTTCACCTTGCATATTATACATACAATAATTAGTTGTTACTGTATTTTCCGGGTCAAGATTATTGTTAATGTATATACGAAGCATCTAAAAAAATCAGAACGAAGAGGCGGTAAAAGAAAACAGGAGCTTTAGCCAAACTTGAATTACATACATACATATATACAGTACACCTACAGCTATGTCCGGAGCTGAAGGTGTGTCCCTCTGCGGCGAGTGGGGGAATGCATCTTTCTCTGATGTAAAGGTTTCTTTGCCCTCACGGACCATAGGACCCGTATAGGTGGTCGCTAAACGCTGTCGTGTTTTCCCCGAGGAAAGTTTCATAATGTACGAACCCAAACTTAATATACTATATATATATATATTAGTGATGTAGGTCACATCCGCATCCGCATCCGCGGAACATCCGCACATTTTCTCGCATCCGCATCCGCACTTTGGACTGCGGATGTCGTGCGGATGTGGACCGTTGAGATAAAATGTCATTAATAAGCGGAAAATATCAAATTCTACTATATTAATAGAACTAGTTCATTGTGCGCAAAAGTGATGCAAGCGACAAGACGAGAGGCTGTTCTTGTATGAAGTTACTCTCTTGCAACCTACTTAGATCCACGTTACAAAGCTAAGTTATTTTCACCTAGTACATTAGAACGAGTTAAATCATCACTTGGCAAAGCAGGTGAAGAGCTTCAATCTCTTGAATCTGTCGCTTCGCCACCCACCAAAAGAATAAAAGTTTCAGTGACAGAACCAACACCTTCAACAAGCAAATCTATCACAGAATCTGTCTCTCAGTTTCTTGAGTCAAGCAGCAATGACGAGACCTACGCGATGTCAAAAGATGTAGTAAAAATGATCGAGTGCTATCACCAAGAAAAACGCCTGGTGCATGTGACAATCCTATTAGTTGGTGGAAAAATACGCAGAATATCTATCCATACTTGAGTAAACTTGCAAGGAAACATTTAGCCTGTCCTCCAACAAACGTACCAAGCGAGAGATTATTTAGCAGTGCTGGATTAATATATGATGAAAAGAGAAACAGACTGGCAGCAGAAAAGGCAGAAAAATTAATGTTCCTTAAGCATAACCTTCCTATAATTAAGTTTGAACATTAAACGATGAACATCTTAGTTTACTTTATTTTAATTACTCATTTATAATATGCCTAATAAGACTTTAAACTTAATATAAATAGTTATCAAGCTAATTAAAGATCTCTTTCTATAAGGGTGGAGGTTGGGGAAAGAGGTCGGTGGGGTGCATTTGAGTTGGGTTCACGTCCCGCATCCTGGTAACACAATTATGGTTTCTAATTGTGGCTGAAACTCAACAAAATATAACGAATTTATTTGCAGACGAATTCACTAATTGATTTCTATATTAGTTAGATGCTTGATATTATTTATATGTTCAGAGAAAAGTACAGCAATTATTGTACAATTAATCAATTATACTACATTATAGCTACAGCTCTCTCTATATAATAACTTATTATATACGTTAAACACAACAAATCTCGAATATATCCTAAAAATAACGAAAAATGTAGACATCCGCATCCGCATCCGCGGATGTTGAAATCAAACATTCCTCATCCGCATCTGCGGATGTGAAAAAAATGACATCCGCTACATCACTAATATATATATATATATATATATATATATATAAAATACACATCATATATATATATATATATATATACATAAAATACACATGATATATATATATATATATCGCCGCTGTTTGAGTCGAGTAATTGTTGAACCAAAATTTTATATTTACATGGAATTTATGTTTGCTTGTATTTGTGCAAATAGTAATTTCATCTTTAAATTAGGTGAAGCCTCTATAATTTCAATAATAAATTTTAGTTTTAAATAAAATGATCTTTAGAAAATATTTTAGAATTATTCGAATGTTCGAAGTTTTTTAAAGATATTTAAGGGATAAAAGCAATCAAAATATCATTACGAACCGCATCATCGTTAAACAGAGAAGACATTGTAAAAATAACTCGTTATTTAGTTTCTTATTGTACTTTGTAATTTTCTTAAAAGCATTGTAAGTTTATTGAATGCGAAACTAGAGAAATTTTAGTTCCGGTTTCATATATATACATAGAGAGAGCTGCTATAGAGAACCTGCTTCAGCTCTGTCACGTTTTCCTCGGAGGATCCTCTAACAGAAGACCATGCTTCCACGCACCCGGCACGATACACACGCGCGGTGGATGGCCAAGGCCATCTACTCACTGAAGATCTTCCTATTCAAAGATCAGACAAAGCTAACGGCGAATGAGAACTGGCATAACAAACATTTGTCTTTTTTGTCTCTCTCGTCTACGCCCGTACTGGCATGACGCCCCAGTCCCAGAAAAAGAACTTTCAATGACAGTAACCTACTCGCCCTCCTACACGAGTACCTTGTGCGTTCCGTCAAGGACGCGGCGGTCAAGGCGTTCTGCCGCCACTTATGGTACTTTTTTGAACACCTCGCGCCCCTCGCCCTCTTTGACGATCGCGTTAAAGAGAAGACTAAAGCAACCATGGTCGACAACTTCTCACTTCCTCCGAACCCTAAGGCTCCCAAGCGGGTGGATGGGAAGGAGTTCGACCATCGCACTCCTTTAGAAGCGTACATCACAAGCCGTTCGTTGAAATTGTTCAACCTTCTCTCCGTGAACGGCCAAGAAGAAGCTACGGCGTTCTTGTCGAAGCCACCAGCCCTCTGGCCAACGGACCCAATGTATCAGGCATTGAAGGTCAAAGTCAAACTCCTCAAGGTCGTCAATGATAGTGCTGAACGTGCTGTTTTTCTTATCACATCATACAACGCCGCACTGACGAAAGACGAGACTCAGAAACAATACTTGTTGCGGCTCACCAGCAGTCACCGCAAAACTTTACCGGTTTTAACGAAGGGGGTACTGAACGTCAAGAAACAGGTTGTTTCGGATGTTTTATATCTCATGAACGAAGTGAAGTTCCTCTGTATTATCCGATGTGATACAAGTGTTGTTATTATTGTTTTTCATTTCATTGCTATTATACAAATAACTTAATAAGGGATTATGAAAAAGTAAAAGTTAATTTTTTACAGTTTTGTTTCAAGCCAGCGTTCATAGCGACCTGGAATGTCAGGGAAATGGAAAATGGTTAGGGAAGGTCAGTGGAAATGGGCAATTTTTGTCCAATTTCAGGGAAAACTTGGAGTATGGTCAGGGAACTACCAACCCCTTCCCTGTCAGCAGCTTTTCTTTGGGCTAACTGCTGACAGGCTCTTGCCTCCTTTTGGAGATGAGGGGGGAGATGTATTATTGTGTTTTTGTATATAATATTGTTTTTGCATTTTTCCTAAGTGTTTTTTGTTTATTTCAGATTAATTTGGAAGTTTTATGATTGATGGATTTTTAGCGCGTTAAAAGATGGCAAGATTTTCTTGCTAAGTTTTGCATGTACTTATAATAATAATAAAAAACTTTTAATAATAAAATAATCAACAAAAAACAAGAGACAAACAAGGTGTGTGTGTGGACGTCTGTGAGGGGATGGAGGAGGACGCAGAAAATGGTCACAGATAAAAGGATTTTGGTCAGGGAAATGTATGCAAAATGGCCATGGAACGTCAGGGAATATCAGGGAAAGCATATGACAAATTTTGCTATGAACCCTGTGAACCCATGTGAACAGACGTGTTTTATCGAGTGTCCAGTGTTACAATTGAATAAGTGGTTTTCGTTGAAGTGTCTTTAAAAAATAGTGTTTGGTGCATTCTTAACTAAATTACCTCGTGTTATTAATCATTCATTAACGAATATATTTCATTTATTGACTTTATTCATTACTTATTATTTGATTAAACCAAGGCTAGTGCACGTGGCTTGCCTTGTTTGTTTTTCGAATCTATTAGAAAACGAGGTTTAATAAGGTTCATTTTGCGATCACAATATGGTAAAGTTTGTCCTCTCAGTAAGTCACTCGAAACCAGCTAACTCGACTAAAATTCCTAACTTCCAGCACGCAGACTTTTGTAAATTTAGAAATGAATTGTCACACGTCACTTGGGAAAACGTAATGGGGATCTCCAATGCAAAACTAATGTGGGAATCGTTTGAAACAGTATTTAGGACTATAAATGAGGAATGTGTACCGTACAAGATTAAGCGTGCGAAAGTAAACAACAAGCCCTTGTGGTTTACTTCAAGAGTAGGAGATATAATAAAGAGTAGAGATAGGGCTTATAGGCTACATAAGTGCGATAAAGACAATTTGTGGTTATGAAACAACTACATATCTCTAAGGCGTGAAGCAAAACGTGTAACAAAAAAGTCCAAGCGCGAATTTGAAATCTCCATAGCTCGTGACGGTAAAGAAAACCCCAAGCGATTCTTTCAATACGTCAACAATAGAAATCCAGTAAAAAGTGTCTTGGGGCCGTTGAAAAATGTTAACGGAGAGCTAGTTTCTGAAAACAAGGAAATGGCTACCTTGCTAAATGAATTTTTTACGTCAGTTTTTACTATAGAAGACGTAACAAATATTCCTACGGTCAAAGACATAATACCTTTTGATAATGGCAATATTTTGGATAATATTGTGGTAAGTGAAAAGGAGGTAATGCACTATATTGATAAAATGAAAATGCGTAAATCACGGGGCCGGATTCCATATATCCAATACAACTAAAAGACTTAAAAGAAAGCATTGTTTTGCCGCTAACAAAGATTTTTAATGCGTCTATTTCTGAGGGGTGCCTACCAGATAATTTCAAGTTAGCAAATATAACATCTATCTTTAAGAAAGGCGATAAAGGTGCGGCGGGAAATTATAGGCCAATCAGTTTAACGTCTGTTGTAGGTAAGTTACTGGAATCAATAATTAGGGATCGTATAGTCGAACACTTAGAATTTCATAACTTGGTTAGAAATACGCGCAGCACGATTCTAGGGGAAACAAATCTTGCTTAACTAATCTTTTAGAATTTTTTTAAAGCGTGGTTGAAGTTTATGATAGTCATCGGGCGGTTGATGTATTGATGTAGTGTATTTAGATTTTCAAAAAGCGTTTGACACCGTACTGCACAAAAGACTCATTGAAAAAACTAAGGCTCATGGAATCAGGGGTGCAGTAATAAATTGGATAGAAGAGTGGTTGCGAGGTAGGAAACAGAGGGTGGTCGTTCATGGAGCGGAGTCGTCTTGGGCTAATGTATCGAGCGGCGTTCCTCAGGGTTCTGTACTGGGCCCCTTGCTTTTTCTTATATACAGGGTGTCTCAAAAGTCACTATCTATTTCGGTGACATTAGATGTTTTTTTTAAAATGCTATGCTGGCATAAAGATATGTACTTCTGGTGCAAATTTGTGTATTTAAAAAAAGTTAATTGGTTTATTATCTTGACATGCTTGAACAATTCCTCGAACCTCAACTTCTTACAGATGGCATTCTTGACACAGTAGTTTTTCAGCAGGATGGAGCACCGTGCCATTATGCAATAATTGTACGTGATTATCTTGACAGACGCTTCCCGGTCGCTGGATTGGTCGTGGAGGAACACAACCATGGGCAGCACGTTCACCCGATTTAACACCATTAGATTTTTTCGCCTGGGGTTTCATTAAGTCTAAGGTGTACACTGGTAGAAGAATTAGTGATGTAGCCGAACTTCGAAATCGTATTACTGATGCAGTTCAGAAAATAACACCTCAAATGCTGGAAAGTGTGTTCCGGGAAACAACTTATCGCTTTGAGCTCTGTAGAGACACTGATGGTCGCCATGTGGAGACAGATAAATAAATAGCACTAATGTTGTGGCACTTACTTTGAAATAAATATATTTTTCATGTCTTAAACCAGTTTTTCGTAATTCCCATTATTTTTCAAAATAGATAGTGACTTTTGAGACACCCTGTATATTAACGATTTAGATGTCGGCCTAGTCAGTACAGTTTCAAAGTTTGCGGACGACACGAAGCTTGGTGGTAGGGCGATTAATGACGAAGATAGAGGTAAAATCCAGGAAGATCTGAATAAAATCGTTGATTGGTCAGTCATGGCAAATGAGATTTAACGTCGATAAGTGCAAAATTTTACATATAAGTTCGCGTAACGGTAATTTTGCATATAGTATGTCAGGGAAGGAGTTGGCAAGCGTAGAGCAGGGAAAAGATTTAGAAGTTATAATCACTGGTGATTTAAAAGTGGCGAAACAAAGTACAGCAGTCGTCAATAAAGCGAACAAAGTGCTAGGTTTTATTGCTGGAATTTTGAGTACAATTAACGCGATATTATTGTTCCTCTTTATAAATCATTAGTTAGACCCCATTTGGAGTACACGATCCAATTTTGGAATCCGCATATGTGAAAAGATATAGACAAAATCGAAAGAGTTCAAAGACGAGCAACTAAGATGATTCCGTCGCTTAGGTCGAAGTCGTACGAGGATGGGCTTAAGGAGTTAAAATTGACTACACTCGAGACAAGGAGGCTAAGGGGTGATCTAATCCAGGTTTTTAAAATTATGAATGGGTTCGATAACGTAGAGAGAGATAGCTTTTTCGAAATATCTCAATATAATAGGACGAGAAATAATGGGTGTAAGTTGACAAGTAGAAGGTTCGAGACAGCAGTTGCTAAAACCTTTTTTACGCATAGAATAGTAAATAGCTGGAATAGTTTGCCGGTAGAAGTAATTAGTAGCACGTCTATAAACATGTTTAAAAATCGATTAGACGTATATGTTGATAGATTGTGTATAGTTTAAGGTAGTCAAATTAAGGCTTTGTGGTTCGGAACCCATGTAAAATTGTAGGTTCTCTCCGCCACCACGGAGGACATGCACAATACACAATTACGAACACAGTTAGGTAAACCAGCCATAAGTGGATCCTAGGGTCTTTATTGGTCTGAAACATTATAACATTATAACAAGCACCAAAAACGTAGCAAAAGTGAGCGACCTTTAGATATTCTCCGATATGCCTAATTCTTTGCATGCTTCATTATTTTTATATGTAACAAGAAGAAACTTCTCGAAATAAACATTTCTGATTATATTTTCGGGCCACCCATATATATATATTATATATATATATATATAAATAACATAATAAAACATAGATGTAATCTATACTGACTTTGCTAAAGCCTTCGATAAATGTGACCATGGAATTATAGTATATAAACTTAAGAATACAGGAATTGCTGGGAAGATGGATATTTAATTTCTTGACGCAAAGAGCACAAAGAGTGGTGGTAAATGGAGTCAGATCGGAAGTCTCGGAAGTAGAGAGCTCCCTCCCACAAGGGACAGTACTAGCTCCCTTGCTGTTCATAATAATGATTGGAGATATTGATGCAGATATCAATGAAAATATTGTATCATGTTTCGCAGATGACACAAAGATATGCAAGGAAATATTGAACGAGAGTGGCATAGAAAGATTACAAAACGAGATTGAAACATTATTCCAGTGGGCAGAAGACAACAATATGAAGTTCAACGAAGAAACATTCCAACTTCTAAGATATGGTAATAACAAGGAGTTACAGAAAAAAGGGTACAAAACTCTGCAAGCCAAACACATAACACCAAATCCACAAGTCAGGGAACTTGGAATAATAATGTCGTCGGATGCAGAATTCACAGAACACTATATCATCAAAATTACAACGGCTAGAAAAATAATGGGAATCATCTGGAGGAGCTTCCGCAGCAGAAAAGCAAACATCATGCTCAAATTATGGAAGAGTCTAGTCCTACCAATAATTGAGTATTGCTCAGTACTCACAAGCCCATACAGAAAACGAGACATTGCGAACATTAAAGTTATACAAAGGACTTTTACATCTAAGGTAGAAGAAACAAAAGGAGAAAACTACTGGTCTCAACTACAATCCCTGAAACTCTACTCTCTCGAAAGAAGGCACGAGTGGTACACAATAATATACATATGGAAAATACTTGAAGGCTTTGGCCCTAACCTTAGAAATGAAATAGAAACAAACTGGAATGAGAAAAGAGGCAGATTTTGTATGGTCCCAGCTGCCATGAAAACTCGGATGGAAAATACCCTCAGAATACGAGGCCCAAAGCTTTTCACTGTCCTTCCAAAAGAAGTGAGGAATCTCCAGCACACCGACCTGAATAACTTCAAGAACCAGCTGGACAGATTCCTGTGCAAAGTCCCTGACCAGCCATGCGTTGCTGGCTACGAAGGCAGGAGATCAGACAGCAATTCCCTCCTTCACCAAATCCCGCAAATGAGGCTGGATGCTGCAGAGGGGTCGACCGTAGGTCGATCCTGAACCGTCGTTCGAACTCACCTAAAGTATACACTTAAAGTAAGTAAGTATATACAGGGTGTTCCATAAGTTTGGAACCATAGGGTAAAATAAGTGATTCATGTTTTTCCGTTTATGCAAGTGCCCATGATGTCTTTGAGTAAGGAAAAACGCATCCATGTAATTCTGCGCGTAGGAATTCGGAGTCAGAGGGAGGTCGCTGAGGAATTTAACAGATTGCATCTGGACCACGCGCCGATAACACACAGCTGTGTCGGCAAACTTGTAGCAAAGTTCAGGGAAACGGGATCCATAGGAGATAAACCACGCAGTGGACCTCCGAGGACATCCACCGACGATGACACAGCCGCTACCATCCTCGCTCATTTCACAAACAGTCCCCAAAAGTCTCTTCGGCGTTTTTATTGCCGTTTTATCATTTTGCCCTATGGTTCCAAACTTACGGGACACCCTGTATATATATATGTATATATATGCTTTTTTTTCAACTACAAGAAACGAATATGTTCTACATTCTGTATAGAAATTATTGTATTTATATAGAATATACATTTTTTAGGTCGTTAAAACAAATGTTTATCTGTTCGAATTTTAAGAAAGCATTTTTTAGCACCAAAAAAAATCTTATATATATATATATATATATATATATATATATATTCTTTAAAAATATACTTTGAAAAGTGTTCTTTGTATCATTTTTTACATATACAACATATATCATGTTGAAAAGCATAAATGAATTCCTTGTTGAACGCATATCACGTGTGAATTGTTTTGAAAGCAATTTTAAAGAATATTTTATTTTACAGCGCTTCTCCGTTACATTTTAGGAAGAAGAAAGGTACTTTATATCACTGCAGACGCTTTCAAAGTCTTAAAAGCAGTTTCATTCAAGCAGTACCGTAGCCAGGACTTCCCAAGTTGGGTGGGTGGGGGGAGGGGGAATTGTGGAAAGGCGGACCTTTGGTGCAACGACCTAGTTACTGCTTAGAGGGTTTAGAATAGTTAAGTTTAGAGTATAGTGGGCCGGCCAAAATTTGAAAAGTCCTCTAGAAAAAACTTAACGGCGTTTTTTGTTAATAGTAGGCACCCACCTTAGATAAGTAGTATTGAGGATGCCAAACAAGATGTGGGTGGATGCCACTCTCAATTTTGGGTTTGAAGGTCCTATACAAGGCTACAAAAGTCAAATTCTGAAAAATTCTGAATTTTTGCATTTCAGTGGTGGCTCTATGTAACAACGTGTTTAAAGATGTATCGTTAGCACATAAAGCATATTTTTGTGATTTTATGGATAATAATTGAATGTAACTATGACTCTTGATGTCTTTATTTCCATTAAAACTACATTTAACATGCTGGGTGAGGTGCGCATGTGCCTACTACTACCATAGTACAAGTAGTAGCATACTTTCACATGTTGAATATTTTCAATGCACTGGCTTGCCAGACATTGGTTTGGTATATGCAATTAAAAGAGTGCAAACAGTGCCAGCTGATAAAATAATAATAATACTGCTAAAGGATAAGTATGTTTCGAATTGTTTCAATATATCTGTGGCTACTACATGCTGCCATTCAGTGGTGTAGTAATTTCTTCAGTTGGGTAACGCAACAACAATTTTTCTTATATAGCGTTTCTATAAAATTCTACAGCGTTTTTACATTTTATGTACATTCCCCAAAACACGTTGAAATTGAAGGGGTTAGGAAAGAAATATAGTTAGAAAAAGTATGTATTACTAAAATGTTCAGTAGAAACAACAAAAAATATAAAAAATATAAAGTAAAATAAAACCAGTAGGGTAACGCTAAAAGTAAAATAAAACCAGTGGGGTAACGCCGTTACCTTGCGTTACCCCCGGACTACACCACTGCTGCCATTCCAACTTATCTTTGCAGAGAGGGAGCTCATCAGCAATGGACCCTGTAGCTGTCATCAAGCGCAAGAGGAAACGTCAGGATGTCAGTGAGGATTGTTGCTTCTTCTGCCAAAGCAGCGCTGGTGACCTGCGCACAGCATCAGCAGAAGGAAAAGCAAGAACTATGACTGTGGGCGATGAGAGAAAGAACCTGGGAGATACCTACTATCTTAATGTTTTACAAAGCCTGGAAAGTCATTCCAAGGATGATTTCAATGCATTGGAACTTAAGTGGCATAAATCATGCTACTCTTTATTCAACTCTGAAGGCAAACTCAAAAGGCTGCGAAGACAGCAGCAGACCATGGGTGCATCGGCGACCACAAAAAGTGCAGGCTCTCATGCTTTACCCCTAAAAGCGTAGACGTTCAACACCAGTGATTGACTGGATCCTCTGCATGTTTTCCCAAAAGAAGACCACAAAGAAACTGCACTTGGTGGAAACAATGGAGAAGTCAGATGACTTCATCCAGCGTGCCAAACACGACCCTGTTATGAGCATACCGTTGTCAGCGGTGAGTGATGTGATTGCAGTTGAAGGCTGCTATCATCTGGCATGTTTTGTGGCAGTAGTATGGGCGCAAAAGGAAAGAGTGCAATGCAATTGCAAATGTTGATCAATGTTGCAAAGGGAAAGTGGCATAAGTTATTCAACAAAGGGGGGAATGTTGCAAGCTGTTATGCAACAAATGGGGAGGGGAGAACGTTGCAAGAGCAACAAGGGTTATGCAACGTGGAGGTGGAGTTATCCCCCAAGAAAAAGAGAGGAGAAGGAGAGAGAGGAAAAGAGATGTTCGCCTGGCAGGAACCAAGCGTATATTAAGACTTCAGCCGAGCGAACGTTGTCTTAATATGTTCCTAATCAGCCAGCTAGTTTAACCAGCCAGTTGGCTTATCTGGCTGAGCTGCCAGATTGCGCTATTTATTTAATTAAAGCATATATTCTGGCTTAACCAGCCAGTTGACTTAGAAGGCGTAAATGGATTGTTCAGGTGTACATTACTGAGTTGCCAGATTACGCTATTTATTTAATTAAAGCATACATTCAGGCTCTCCGCCAGTGGGCATAATCGGTCAGCGGGCTTAATCTGCCAGTTGGCTTAACCCGCCAGTTGACTTAGAAGGCCTAACCAGCCATTTGGCATAATTAAATAATAATAACATTTATATATAATATCAAAAGAATTAAATAAAACACCATCACATCACTCTGTTTATTTCGACGAATAATTATTGCATTAGCATAATCCGTCAGCTGGCTTAACCCGCCGGTTGACTTAGAAAGCCTAACCAGCCATTTGGTATAATTAAATTATAATAATAACGTTTATATACACAACCAAAAGAATTAAATAAAACACCACCACATCACTGTTTATTTAGACGAATTATTGGATTGGCATAATCCTAGTCGGAGGTATACGTGCATTTGTGTACGTTTGTCCCCGTCAGCTGGCTTAAACCGCCAGTTGGCATAACCTACCAGTTGACTTAGAAGGCCTAACCAGCCACTTGGTATAATTAAATAATAATAACGTTTATATATACACATCCAAAAGAATTAATAAAACACCATCACATCACTCTGTTTATTTAGATAAATTATTGATCCAACTTCACGAAATATATTGAAAATAAATATACATTCCTATACAAGCGAAGGAATATATGCAATCACAAATAATAATAGCATAAGAATTACAAACGAGGTGTATATATATTAATAAAAAATAATAATATACAAACCCGGACCTGTCCAAATTGTTCATTCTAACGAAGGCCAAACTTTTCACCCCACACTAGACCTACAGTTCAACGGAGAATCTGAATCTACACGAATTGATCCATCTGATGAAAGTCAGACTTTTCACCCCAGCCTAGACCTACAGTTTAACGGAGAATCTGGACCTACCCGAATTGTTTATTCTGACGAAGGTCAAACTTTTCACCCTGCCCTAGACCTACGGTTTAACGGAGAATCCAGCACCCAGCATTTTCTCATTCATCTCTTATACAAAATGCCTTCAAAACAACATTTCTTTTTATTCCAAGAAAGACAAAAATACCCGAAATGCTCATTCCGTCGAAGGCCAAGCTTTTCACCCGTCCTAGACCTACAGTTTAACGAGGAATACTACTACAATAGATCTAGTTGGCCTGGTGAAGTAGTGAGTTGACTTCTTTTACTCTCCATCTCACAGGTACACCCTGATCATCGCGGATCTTCTTTTTTATTCCATGGAATTTTAGATCCTCCCCTTTTCAGTACATAACAGTTGAATTTTATCAGTGTTAAACTTCATATAAAAACCATGCAACATCTCCTAAAACTTACTACATCATTACCCCTAGCCCATCCTTCATGCATTAAAAAAGTTCTACTTCATCGGGAACCTTTATTTAGCATCTCTACTGATTGTTCATCCCGGCGAAAGTCAAGCGTGTCACTCCACCTTAGACCTACAGTTTAACGTTGAATCCGAACCAGTCTAAAATAAAATGTTATAACACTCCTTAACACAATAAAATCTAATTTCAGAATAAAAAATTTTAAACAGCCTAACCATACAAAATATCACTCGGAATTGTCCTGAAAATGAAAGAAAGAAAAAAATAAACAACAACAATCAGCCCACCTATAAAAATATAAAAATTGATGAATATATATATATATATATATATATATATATAATATATATAAAGTAAAAAACATTAATTTATCAAAAGAATTTGCGAAAACAATTTCTCTATTTCAATTAAACAAATATTTATCTTTTTATAAAAAATTTTGCTTATTTTGAAATCTCACACAATTTATATACGGCAAGCATAATAAACTTAAACAGTCCAAATTTGACCCAGTATAAAGTAGTCTTTAACGATTATTTTTCGACTTTAAACCTTTAAATTAACTTAAAATTATAAAGCGAACTAAAACTACAAAGCGATGCCTGTAAATCCATTATTTACATCCAATCAAAAAATAATCTTAAAAACTCGACTAGATTCTGGAAAATTTTGCTACTTCTTTATTGAATCTCTTAGAATGCTTTATATATATATATATATATATATATATATATATATATATATACATATATATATATATATACATATATATATATTTTATTTTTTTATTACCTAAAAATGCGTCACCATACGCTCAAACATTTTAAACCTTACCGTATAGAAATGCATTTCACAATCTATTTAAACAACTAAAATAATTTAATTCATGTAAGTAAGTGTAAAATTTATTTACTAATCATTATTATTATTTTTATTATCATCACAATTATTACTAATTCAGAAAATGTAAACACAAACTCCGTAGGCTTTTGACAGGAGTAATAAAAGTCGAAGAAAAGAAAAAGGAAAAGAGACATCAGACGACTAATACCAATTTTCTTTCTTTTTTTTTTTAATATCGTCTCCCTCTCTCCGACGGAACGAAACGAAATCTAAAGAAAACGGACTGAGGAAGGAATCAACGCGATGAAAAAGGAAACAAGCAACTCTCGAATTTCGACTCTAATTTTTGACTCCACATTATTAAGGCTTCTTCAAGACACCTCAGAGGAATTTTGAGTCGGAGCGGTTTGGAAATCTTGGCTCGAACGAGAAGAGAGAAAAAAAAATTTTTGACCGCGAAAATTACGAAAATGCTCGCTATGAGAAGAAATTTTGAAAATGATGGGTGCCATCTTGAAAAACAGTTACAATGACTTGTTAAGGAATGAGAATCGAAATTTGTTTGCAAATGGGTTAACACAACGCAGCTTACTGTTTAAATAATCGAAACAGAATATTCATTAATGCTATAATACGGGTAGCAACAATTTTGATCGAAATATAAGGCGACGTGAGAAAGCCCTTATATTTATATAAAGGAACACCGTGTAGCCACCAAAATGTCGTGTTTAATTTCTTTAAGGGCCCATTCCTTTATTATTATAATTCATTATTTACTCTACTTTCTATTCATTTTCTCTCTATCTTTCATTTATCGTTCTCTTTACACTCGTTTCGCTGTGCTTTATAAATATGGGTAGCACGTTAGAACGGGACAGTCGTCCAGTGCCCTTTTTGTTCATTCGTCAGAGTTATCTCATTGTATTGATTGGAATAATGCTTCAGTTTTGTTTCACTCTAGCAACATTGTTAATAGAAATATTCTTGAGTCTGCTATTATTCAACTTACAAATAACTTTAACATGAGCAAAGGTCTTTTTCAACTCGATCCCGTTGTTTTGAATTCGTTTAGAACGGATTTAGACAAGAAGGTCAGAGTGCTAAACCTTTGTTAATTTTCCCTTATAAATTTGTATGCTCCTCTTACAATTTTTATTTTTCAATATATTTTTATTTTTTTGTGACATATATATCGTTCAGGCATTATCTATAAAATTGGTTGTAAACAGTCCATTTGATCTTGTGTTGAATTCGGGCAAAGTGCTGAAATTGGTAGTTTTCCTTACAAATTTGTATGCTCCTCCAACAATTTTTATTTCTATATTTACTATATATATATTTTTTTTTGTAACCCATATATAGTCTTGAACTCTTTATTTACTTCAGTGCCCCTGAGGATGTCATTAGACGAAAGCGCTTCAACACCACTCTGTGTTTCCTTTCCTTCGTGGTTTTATTCATATATATATATATATATATATATATATATATATATACAAGATCTACTAAGTCCTTTTTCATCCGTTAGTTAAAAGAATACATTCATTTTCACCTGTTCAGTCTCATTTGCTTAAGGTTCAAAATTGAGTGTCAAACGCGTTGCAAGAGAGCATTTCTCTCCTTCCCCAAACGGTCATGTGTGGTGGAGAGCGCAAGAGAGCAACTCGCTCCTCCACCAAGCCAGGTCTAGAGACGGGGTCACCAGCTTGACCGCCGTGTGAATAGAGGCCGAGCAGAGGGGGACACTAACAAATGGTCAGAAGACAACCATAGGGCAATTAACACCGAGAAATTTCAACTCTTGATATATGGTAGAAATGAAGAAATTAAACAGACTGCATATTAGGTCAGATGAGCCGGGTGTACATGACTATGTGCGGTGGAGAGCACGAGAGAGCAACTCGCTCTTTCACCAAGCGGTCATGTGTGGCAGAGAGCGAAAGAGAGCAGATCGCTCCTCCACCAAGCCAGGTCTAGAGACGGGGATCACCAGCTTGACCTCCGTGTGAAGAGAGGCCGAGCAGAGGTGGGACACTAACAAATGTCAGAAGATAATAATATGGTATTTAACACCAAGAAATTTCAACTGTTGGGATATGGTGGAAATGAAGAAATTAAACGGACTACATGTTAGGCCAGATGAGCTGGGTGTACATGGCTCTGTGCGGTGGAGAGCGCAAGAGAGCGGCTCACTCCTTCACCAAGCCAATCCTAGAGGCAGGGACCACCAGCTCGACCTTCGTGTGAAGAGAGAACGACACACGGAAACGCATCGTGGCACACACTCATTTTATTCATGCAGTTAACCGTGATTCACTGTCGTCAATTGAGATAACATGACCTACTAATTGTTACCATCATGCACTTATCCGTGATCGTGACATGAAGTTAACCGTGACTTGGAGGTGTTTCTATTCTCGGGTCCCTCCCGCCATACCGCCACAATGTGCCTCAGTCAGTGTCTCTCAGCGCGACCAAAGGCAATATTACGAACGAAATTATCAAAGACGGAAAGAGAAAAATCAGTGAGTGGTACCAAACCCCAAACTAAACCCAATAACCAACCAAACAACGCTAGACAATAAAAAAGACAGAATATGTAGTGTTCCCAAACTAAAGACATGACAAGGGAACCTCCCCAACACTGAAGGAAATTAGCTTGGTTGTCAGGGGATCAAAACTTTTAACCAGCCTCCTAAGGACCTCAGGAACGTTACAGGAAACAAAGTTGAAGTCTTCAAGAGAAGACTAGATGCCTGGCACAGGACTGTGCCAGATGAACGGGTGTACCTGGTTACGTGCGGCGGAGAGAGAGCAGCTCGCTCGTACAACAAGCCAGGCATGGAGACGGGGCCAACAGCTTGACCTCCGGGTGAAGAGAGGTCGAGCAGAGGGGTACACTAACAAATGATCAGAAGACAACAATAGGGCAATTAACACCGAGAAATTTTAAATCTTGAGATATGGTAGAAATAAAAATTAAACAGACTGCATATTGCACCCAGGTGAAGGAGCCAGATGCTCTCTTGCACATTCATCCATACATAATAAGGTACACCCGGCGCATCTGGTATTGTACTGAGAAAAGCATCTAGCCTCCTTTGAAGACCTCAACTTTGGCTGTTGTGGCGGTCCTGACATACGGTCATTTAAGTCTCTGACAATATCCCAGGATGTATCATTACGCCCCGGGTTAGTGTTACTATTGTGCCGCAGGATTACGGCTTTCCGCCCAAGAGAATGCAGTAGTCCCCAAAGCTTGATGCGGGAGTAGGCCGTTGGGAAGTTGGCTACAGGTATGTCTGAGTTACCCCTTGCCTTTCACACCACTCACAGTTTCTAAGATTCATAAAATCGGGGATCTTTCTTGTCAATACTTTAAAACTTGTGCACCAAGTTTTAAAGTATCGCTAATAAAGGTCCCTTTTGTGATTCTTAGAAGTTGTGAGTGGTATGGGAAACGCAATGGGTAACTCAGACATACCTGTAGCCAGCTTCACAACGGCTTTAAAATGTTTGAGCGTATGGTGACGCACTTTTAGGTAATATATATATATATAATATATATATATTATATATATATATATATATATATATATTAGAGCATTCTAAGAGGTTCAGTAAAGAAGTAGCAAATCTTTCCAGAATCTAGTCGAGTTTTTAAGATTATTTTTTGATTGGATGTAAATAATGGATTTACAGGCATCGCTTTGTAGTTTTAGTTCGCTTTATAATTTTAAGTTAATTTAAAGGTTTAAAGTCGAACAATAATCGTTAAAGACACTAATTTATACTGGGTCAAATTCGGACTGTTTAAGCTTATTATGCTTGCCGTATATAAATTGTGTGAGATTTCAAAATAAGCAAAATTTTTTATAAAAAGATAAGAATTTGTTTAATTGAAATAGAGAAATTGTTTTCGTAAATTCTTTTGATAAATTAATGTTTTTTTACTTTTTATATATATATATATATATATATATATATATATACAGATATATATATATATATATATATATATATATATGTATAATATATATATATATATATACATTATAACTGCAAACACGCAGTATAATTAACGTAAAGAACGATGCTTTGTATAGGAGAATATTCCGCGCAAGACGAGAGCGAAAGAACGAAACAAATGAAAAAATGAGGTAACCACCCGGGAATCGAACCCGGGATCTTCCGATTGCCGGTCAGATATGATAACCATTACACCACGGGCCTCACCCAATCAAATGTCGTAATTCCTCTACATGCGCGCATTTGATTGGGTGAGGCCCGTGGTGTAATGGTTATCATATCTGACCGGCAATCGGAAGATCCCGGGTTCGATTCCCTGGTGGTTACCTCATTTTTTAAATTTGTTTCATTCTTTCGCTCTCGTCTTGCGCGGAATATTCTCCTACAAATCGTCGTTCTTTACGTTAATTATACTGCGTGTTTGCAGTTATAATATATATAATGTTACGGCATGCGGGAGGTGCCCCTTTGGGGCATTGGTTTCTGCGCGCATGTAGAGGAATTACGACATTTGATTGGGTGAGGCCCGTGGTGTAATGGTTATCATATCTGACCGGCAATCGGAAGATCCCGGGTTCGATTCCCGGGTGGTTACCTCATTTTTTTCATTTGTTTCGTTCTTTCGCTCTCGTCTTGCGCGGAATATTCTCCTATACAAAGCGTCGTTCTTTACGTTGATATATATATATATATATATATATATATATATATATATATATATACATTCAGAAATTTGTATATTTTTAGGTGGGCTGATTGTTGTTTATTTTTTCTTTCTTTCATTTTCAGGACAATTCCGAGTGATATTTTGTATGGTTAGGCTGTTTACAATTTTTTTTACTCTGAAATTAGATTTTATTGTGCTAAGGAGTGTTTTAACATTTTATTTTAGACGTGGTTCGGATTCAACGTTAAACTGTAGGTCTAAGGTGGAGTGACACGCTTGACTTTCGCCGGGATAAACAATCAGGGGGGATGCTAAACAAAG
The DNA here is from genome assembly GCA_023014485.1 of Bathynomus jamesi. NCBI lineage: Eukaryota > Metazoa > Arthropoda > Malacostraca > Isopoda > Cirolanidae > Bathynomus > Bathynomus jamesi. The sequence continues at coordinate 202,117 of JAJOZX010004270.1, forward strand.
GTTCCCTATAAAGTAGAACATTTTTAATGCAAGAAGGATGGGCTAGGGGTAATGATGTAGTAAGTTTTAGATGTTGAATGGTTTGTGTATGAAGTTTAACACTGATAAAATTCAACTGTTACGGTACGGAAAAGGGGAGGATCTAAAATTCCATGGAATAGAAAAGAAGATCCGCGATGATCCGGGTGTACCTGTGAGATGGGAGTAAAAGAAGTCAACTCACTACTTCACCAGGCCAACTAGATCTATTGTAGTAGTATTCCTCGTTAAACTGTAGGTCTAGGACGGGGTGAAAAGCTTGACCTTCGACGGAATGAGCATTTCGGGTATTTTTGTCTTTCTTGGAATAAAAAGAAATGTTGTTTTGAAGGCATTTTGTATAAGAAATGAATGAGAAAATGCTGGGTGCTGGATTCTCCGTTAAACCGTAGGTCTAGGGCGGGGTGAAAACTTTGACCTTCGTCAGAATAAACAATTCGGGTAGGTCCAGATTCTCTGTTAAACTGTAGGTCGACGGTGGCGTGAAGAGTTTGGCCTTCGTTAGAATAAGCAATTCGGGTAGGTTCGGATTCTCCGTTAAACTGTAGGTCTAGGGTTGGGTGAAAAGTCTGGCCTTCGTCAGAATGAACAATTCAGGTAGATCCGGATTCCCCGTTAAACTGTAGGTCGTGGTGGATTAGGCCATCTGGGTGATTTCGAATTGTGTTCATATATATTCTGCTATTGAGTCTTTGCATGCATCTGATTTTTATATATATATATATATATATATATATATATATATATATATATATATATATATATGTGTGTGTGTGTGTAATAATATGGGATTTATTCCAGTAAGTCCAGATTCTCCGATAACTGTAGGTCTACGGTGTGGTGAAAAGTTTGACCTACGACGGAATGAGCAACTCGGGTATTTTTTTTGTCTTTCTTGGAATAAAAAGAAAAGTTGTTTTGAAGGCATTTTGTATAAGAGATGAATGAGAAAATGCTGGGGATGCTGGATTCCCCGTTAACCCTTTGAGGACCACGGGACATATTTGTCCCAACGGAAATAATAGTATAAATTGTACAATGATGCAACGTTTCTACAAATACATCTACATGTTTATACAGGTATCGTTTAGTTGTCGGAAAATTAACCCAAAAATGGGTCATTTAAGTGACTATAGTTACTAATATCTAATTGTAAATAACAATCAAACTTAAACTTTTAAGTTCAAAGAAACGTATACTGGTCGTCAAAGGGTTAAACCGTAGGTCTAGAGCAGGGTGAAAAGTTTCATCTTCGTCAGAATGAATAATTCAGGTAGATCCAGATTCTCCGTTAATCTGAAGGTCTAGGGTTGGGTGAAATGTTTGGCCTTCGTTAGAATGAACAATTTGGATAGGTCCTGGTTTGCATATTATTATTTTTTTATTATATATACACTCCTTGTTCGTAATTCTTATGCTATTATTATTTTTGATTGCATATACTCCTTCGCTTTTATAGGAATGTATATTTATTTTCAATATATTTCGTGAAATTGGATCCAATAATTTGTCTAAATAAACAGTGATGTGATAGTGTTTTATTTAATTCTTTTGGATGTATATTTAAACGTTATTATTATTATTTAAATATACCAAATGGCTGGTTAGGCCTTCTAAGTCAACTGGCGGGTTATGCCAACTGGCGGTTTAAGCTAGCTGACGGGGACAAACGCATACAAATGCACGTATACCTCCGACTAGGATTATGCCAATCCAATAATTCGTCTAAATAAACAGAGTGATGTGGTGGTGTTTTATTTAATTGGTTGTGTATATATATATAAATGTTATTATCATTTAATTATACCAAATGGCTGGTTAGGCCTTCTAAGTCAACTGACGGATTATGCCAACTGGCCGAGAGCCTGAATATATGCTTTAATTAAATAAATAGCGCAATCTGGCAACTTAATAATGTACACCTGAACAAGCCATTTACGCCTTCTAAGTCAACTGGCTGGTTAAACCAGTGTATATGCTTTAATTAAATAAATAGCGCAATGTGGCAGCTCATCCAGATAAGCCAACTGGTTGATTAAGCCAGCTGGCTGATTAGGAACATATTAAGACAACGGTCGCTCGACTGAAGTCTTACTATGCGCTTGGCTCCTTCGAGGCAAACACCTCTCTTCCTCTCCCTCCTTCTCCTCTCTTTCTCTTGGGGGATAATTCCGCCTCCAAGTTGCATAACCCTTGTTGCCCTTGCAACACCCCCTCCCCCTTTGTTGCATAACATTTTGCAATGTTCCCCTTTCCCTTTGTTGCAAAGCTTATGCAACATTGATCAACATTTGCAATTGCATTTGACTCTCTCCTTTTGCGTCCATCCTACTGGTGACATTTGAGAGACGTACTAGAAAACAAGCGGTGTCAGAGGAGCAGCAAGGGCCTGAAAATGAGTGCCTGACGAAGCTGTGCAAAGATTTGACAGTAGGCCTGTCTCGTGGTCAAGTATACGACATGGGAGACGTCTGGGACAGATACGAGAGTATGTGTAATGACACCGGCATCACCGTGAAATACTCCAGGAGAACAATGTTCTACGAAGATGTTCAAAGGCTGCTTGGATCAAACGCCAGCTATGTACGTCCATTGTCAAGGGGCCCGCTGCTGATTTACCCTGGAGAGAGCTCAGATTTCATCATCTCCAATGCACTGGCTAAGTCTTGTGAACAAGGTCCTGTCACCTCTGAGTCAGTCTATTGAAGATGAAGATGCTGATATCCGCCTGTGTGGCACTAGCAGCATGTTCCAAGATATGGCACGTGGCTCTGAAGGTTCGACAAGATCTTCTTGAAACTCCTGGACACTCCGAGACATGGCAAGGTCTTGATCAAGAACATGTTGATCGCGTCATACCCGACTGTCTGTACCTGTTTCTACGATTGCTCTTTGGAGGAATGGATGATGTGGATGAGGGAAGTGAAGAGGACCAGAAAGTGAAGCAGAGTGTGTGTAGCATTGCCCAGGACATAGTCTATGACAGGGGTGGCCAGACTTTACTGAGATGGGATCTACTTCTTCCAAAGTTCTCCCTATACGATCAACGAGCCCAGTTTTATATATATATATATATATATATATATATATATATATATATATATATATATATATATATATACACACACAGAATAGCCAAGAATAAAATGAAGTGAATATAAAAATATATTGCCAAATGCACACATATTTTTCATTAAATTTTAACCCCCAAACTCATTAGAAATTAGGTATACTGGAATAGGAAGAGCTTACTTTACTGATGTGATGATTTGCACTGCATGGCATCAGCAAGCCGTGTGTTGTTCGGATTGTAGCTGCTGATTGCTAGCCTCAAACAAGCATCCAGGTGATCATCTGTCAGAGTGGCTCGGTATTTTGATTTGATGATATTCATGTGTGAGAACGTTGACACACAAAGGTAGGTTGATCCAAAAAATGCTGTCAAGTACATGGCACTTTTTCTAACATTCGGATACTTTTCTTCAAGAAGTAGGTGCCAAAAGTTTCCTTCTAAAGACTTGGATTTGATTTGAATGTCGTTTCGCAGAGTCAAAATTTCATTCTCGATTGCAGATATGTCCATATTAAACAATAAGGCCATTTTTGATGCAATATCATTAATGTCAAAGTTTGCACCAAATGGGAAGCACATGAATGTTGCTACAGGTTCTAGTGTTGCTAAGTCTTGGAACCGTCTGTTGAAGCCTTTAATAACATTCTGCAACTGTTCAACGTATCGAACACTGTCAAACTGGTCGCACTTTTTCCCCTGACTTTCCAGCTCTGACATCATGTTTTTGAAGTTCCGCAGTTGGTGTCGCTGCAGCTGTGAGGATACCAGTTCTAGTTTTTGTTTAAAAGCATTCACTGAGGTAATCATTTCAACAATAGTTTTGTTTTACCTTGCAAATCTAAGTTTAGCTGATTTAGAAAAGCAGTGGTGTCAGTCAAAAAAGCTAAATCTAACAGCCACACTTCGTCTTCCAACTCTTTGTAATATGTTTCTTTTAACTTCAGAAAGTCTTTAATTTCAGGTAAAAGATCCCTAAACCTCTGCAGGAATTTACCTCTACTTAGCCACCTGACATCAGTATGCAACGAAAGGTCAGTGTTCTGCTTTATTTTCTTCTAGCTGAGACCGGAAGAGACGCCTTTGTAGACTTCTCACCCGAATAGAACACACAATCTTATGGGAAATATCCATAATTTCTTTAATATTCAACATTTTACCACACAATGCTTGTTGGTGAATTCTTCAGTGATAATTAAAGAAGTATGGAAACCTTTTGTCACTTTTGCACAGGGCGATGAACCCATTGGAGTGGCCAGTCATAGCAGGTGATCCGTCAGTTGTTATGCTCACAAGCTTGTGAAGTGGGAATTGTGTGTCGTTAACAAACTCACTGAATGCATGAAAAATGTCCTCACCTCGAGTTTTCCCCTTAAAGGTGGGATTTTAAGCAGTTCTTCTTTGGCAGTCATATCTTTAAACACGATTCTAATAAAAATGCATAATTGTGACGTGTCGATTACATCTGTCGAGTCATCAAACTGAAGTGAAAGGAACACGCAGTCATGTATGTCTTTCTTCAGTTGTTCCACTAAATTCTCATCTATTACTTCACAACGCCGCATCACAGTGTTTCTGGATAGCTGAAGCTGGTTAATAGCAGGCAATATTTCCGATTTATTACTGAAATTCTGAAACAATGACTCTGCTGCCTCTGTGAATGCTTCTTTGAATATTTCTCCATCCTGAAAAGGTTTCTTTTGTTTCGCAAGTACACGGCTCACCCGAAATGACGCAATCGTTGCTGCTTTCGATTTTGTGCTAGGCCCTGTAAAGATAGACTGCTGAGCACTAAGTTGAAACTTAAGTTCATTGACTTTTCTCTTATGTAGTTCACTTTCAGCTGGGAAATCACTGTCATATCGCTTGTGAATAGTTTTAAAATGCCTCTCTAAATTCCCCTTTTTGACGAAAGTGACATATGCATGGCAAATTAAACACACACATTTGGAATTTTTCATCGTAAAAAAATATGCCGTCTCCCACTCATTGTGAAAGTTGTAAGATTTTTGTTTCTTGGCACTTAGTCCAGCACTCATTTTAACGGTGTTAATGCAATTGGACAGGAGACTGACCTTCACCACCGATTATTCCAAATGACTGACTCGTCACTTAAGTGACACATACTCATAACAGCTCAGCTTACCGCGGTATGAAATTTTGGCAGAAATTAAAGTTAGCGGTATTATTTTCTGACATTAATTAAATATCTCTCAGAATTATTAAAGTTAAACTTTATTATTTTTTGTTAAATGACTGGTAAACACAAAGATAAAACAAATAAATGTTGCTACCGATAATGGAGGTGATAACATAAAGAACGCTAATTTTTGGTAGTAGCGGTCGGATCGTGTGCTCGTTAGTATTGTGAAATGTAAGATCTCTGTTGCTAGGCTAAGCTACTGGTCATTCTGCGATCTACTACAAATTGCTCTGCGATATACTGGTAGATCGCGATCGACGTTTTGGCCACCCCTGGTCTATGCAATCTCCAACAAACGAAAGTTGACACCAAAGCATGTGGGCTTGGGTCTTACTCTGTACCAAGCCACCCGCTCAGAAGCACTCTTAGATCTGTTCCACGCTGCAAATCACACTATTGGTATCGACACTGTAAGGAGGATAGACACCACCATCGCTCAGAACATCCTGGAGAGGTATGCTGAGAATGTGTCTGCATCCCTGATACCACCGTCAAAGAGAGAATGATTCACTGCCATCGTGACAACATAGATGTCTTGGAGTCAACCTTAGACGGGAAGAACACCTTCCACAGCACTCAACTGATGGTATGGCAGAGAGGCCCCCCTCCACAGCAGAGTCATGGCCCAAAGGGTGGCAAGCACAAGAGATCGAAATCTATCAGACCTGATGACCTACAGGAGTTCCAAAGGCTGGACCAGGCTACCCTCCCATCTGGCAAGAAGCCATCTCCTCCTGGCTACGACACTGACATAGACGACTTGTCACATGAACCTGAGAGGGACCGGGCACGTGCCAAAGATTGACCTGGGTGGTGTCACGCATCCATGATGAAGCGATGTCCGTTCCAAGCTGGGGAGCATTCAATCAATCTGTCAGCACTGCGGATCCACCAGTAACGACCGCCGGGATGTTGCCAATCCTGCAGGCACCAGCAGATGACAATGACACCATGACCACCGTCATCACTCGCTTCATGGCCATTTCTGAGTATGTCAGCCAGAAGTACAGCATCATCACTGCTGATCAGCCTCTGTATAGCAGGGGTAAGGAACTAGTCTGGGCAAACTCGAAATTTGCCAACGTGGTCTTGCTCATGGGAGGCCTCCATATCTGCTTCAACTTTCTGAAAGCCATTGGTCAACACATGGAAAGTGTGGGACTTGATGACTTATGGACAGAGGCAGGTGTGTACGAGGCTAACACCACTGAGACAATGCTGGACGGCAAGGTCTACTACCGAGCTGTGAGAGGTCACCAGCTGACGTATGAGGCACTGTGGCGCATCAAGTGACAGATGTTTGAGTCATGCCTGGCTGCAACTGTCAACGGAGATGAGAACGTCAAACAGCTTGCCCTCAATGTTGCTTCGCTTTTCAAAGACAGAGCTGACATAGATGAGATGCGCGATGCTGTTGACAATTTCTCAGACGTTTTGGCAGATGAGAAATTCCACAGTCTCATGGAGGAATTCAATGACCAGCACTCTGAAAATCCCAACTTCATGCTGTGGTCATCCTACATGGAAATGGTAGAGATCCTACTGGCCTTCATCAGAGCTCAGAGAGATGGCATGTGGAGTTTCCACATAGAACCCTTTGCTGAAATGCTGCCTTGGCTAACTATCTATGACCACAAAAACTATGCACGTTGGGGCCGGTCTACTTGGATAATATGAGAAGTCTTGAGAAGTCAGCACCAGTTCATGCAGAGTTCTGTAATGGGAACTTTCTCGTCAAGAGGACGGTGAAGCGCTTCACCCAAGTTCCAGCTGATCAGGCAACCGAATGGATAAATCGTACATGCAAGATGCACAATAGTATCATCGGCATCACAAGAATGACCAAGCAAGAGACAGGTTCTGCATCACATAGTCAGAGCGGTCACGCATCTCTCAAGACACAAGATGCCTCTTCAATCTTCAAGATGATGATGTGGAAGCCACCTTTACTCGGGTTGACAGCCTGCCTTCACGCACTAGGCGTGACGCTCATGATGTCATGAAGCTAGTTCAGCAGTTGAAGCAGTTTGACGTCTTTAGAGTTCACGTGAGCGAAGTAGGAGATACAGATGCCGCCACTAACATCCCACTTGTTTCACTGGCAACTAAAAACACTGCACCCACAGATGTTGTGGAGAACCTGCTGACAGCTCAGGATCGAGGAAAGCAGCATGTAATCGGCTTCATGAAGGAGAAGGCCAAGAAGACTCTGGAAATGCTCCCACCGACAAAGGATGCCCTAGAGCTCCACGCCAATCGGGCAAACTATCAGGTCAAAATATGGCTCCAGGCTGACAAAGAGCACGTAGATGTTGAAGATCCGGTGGACACTTCAGCCTGGAAGTTGGAAGCTGGGAGCCTCCTACCAGTGTGGACAAGACTTCCTCCAATCCTGAAGCCTGCCTGGAGCTTGTTGCTTGTGATTGCAAGAAAAAGTGCAAGACAGCTAGATGCAACTGCTTCAGGAAAAGGATGAAGTGTACGACAGCTTGTGGTTGTGACGACAGCGGTTGCTGTAACCCAGCAGGACAGTATATCTATGTCTCTCTTCCGGGCTGAAATCGAGAGAAGCTGGAATGTGCTGTAAGGAACTAATAACTCTGTTCTTAAGTGATTGCAATTCACACAATTGTGACTGTCAGTGCAGCATTTCGGTGCTGTTCATCAAGAAACGTGAACTTGTAGATGTTACTAGTGTGTAAACTGTATAGTTATGGGGCTATATTTACTGCTTTGTGATTTAGTTGTGATAATTCTGTTACTGTGAGTACTTAATTCATGCCATCAAACTTATTAGGCACTAATAATGTTAAAATAAATTGTTTTGATAAACAGACTTGCTCAATGTTTTTTTTCGCCAATTAAAATAAAAAATCACAAATTTTTAGCCCAATTTCGGTCGTAATTAACTTGAATTTGACCTTGAGTTGGTAATTCGAATGGAATAAGCGTGTCATTATACTTCTTTATCACTAAGTGTGGCAAAATGAAACATTTGGTCAAACCAATTGGCTCAGAATATTTTTTTTAAATTAAAATTAGAAAATATCATTTTTTACACAGTTTGACCACGAAAATGACCTTCAAAGCCAAAAGCGAGAGTGGCATCCACCTGCATTTTATTCATCACCCACAGGTACATTGATTTAGCATGGGTGCCAGCTATTAACAAAAAACGCCGTTCAAAGTCGATTTTTTAATTTTGGCCGGTCCACTAGTAGTTTAGTTTGTGAAGTTTAAAAAAAGGAAAAAATGCGTGTTTATTTACTAAATGTTTTTTATATTATAATATCACATCATAAGTTATAACTATGGCTACAAAAGTGAACCTTTCCTGTTAGGTGGCGGGAGGGGAGTCAAATGTCCGCCCTTGACGATTGTTTAGGTTAAATCGTAATATTTTCGTTAGTTTTAACGTTTTATTTGATTAGGTATGCGCGGACAAAGTTGGGGAACGCAAACTACACTAGGATAATGTAGAGGAACGTAAACTACACTAGACACCACAGGGGGACGTAAACTACACTTGCTCCGAAAAGATTTTATTCAAAATCTAAGCTTCATTTGTTGTGCAAATTTCTTAAAATATGATTAAAATGTAAATTTTCGTAATAAAATACATCAGTCAATTCGATCGCGTATTTAGTGCAACAGCCAATCATAGCGCTTGTTTCATTCATTACGTAGGGTTCGTATCACATGACGTCGGTATGTGAAGGGTGTTCCATAACGTATTTAAAGTGTATTAAGAAGTTTTGTGAAAATAATGAGGAGGGTATCAATGTTTCTCAAGAACATCGTATCTTGTTAGGTTAGGTTAGGGTTAGGGTAGGTTCCCTTTTGGAATATTTACACAACAAATGAAGCTTAGATTTGAATAAAGCACATGCAATTACACTCGAAAAATACATTTCTTGCTAGAAATACAGGTTATATATAGCATTTACTGCATACATTCATAATTATCCTGTAAGGCGTGTATAGTTTTTCCATCGAAAGTAACACTTAATTGTTAGCCTATAACTTAACATTTAACTGTTAGCTTATGTTTTGGCCACACTACCAGTCCATTCGTCGCCACACCTCCATTCGTCTCCCCACCCCAACCCCTCGCCCCACTCCCAACCCCTCGCCTTCTTCCATTGTTTGGGGGAATTCAGCAATAGTGAGCAGCGACGGGGGTCTTGCTATTTTCCCACGATTACCATTTGCAGATTGGATAGACTGGTCGAATGAGCTTGGATACAATATACCGGGTGTCCGAGAATTATCTGTACAATTTTTGGCTGTTATTAAAAGTCAACCATGAAGTGTAGAAATTCCAGTGTTGTCTATTTTACAGAGAAACTCATTAAGTTTTGATGATAACAAGTTTTAACAAGTGTTTTCTTTTTTGTACGCGGGTGACAGACATTGATGATTTAAAAGCAAGAATCACAGCTGCTATTGAGCGAATTGATGTGGATATGCTGCAGCGTACATGGCAACATTTGGATTATCGATTGGATGTTTTGCGAATCACTGATGGTGCACATATCGAATGTTTGTAACAACGTTACTTTAATAAAAGAAACTTTTGAAAATACAGATTCTAAATAATCTTGTTTAAGAATTTTACGTGTGTTATCAAGAATTTTATTAAAAGATGAAATTGTACAGATAATTTTCGGACACACTGGAATTTCTAAAAAACTTGTCAAAACTTGGTCTCAGAAAAAACTTAATGAGATTCTCTGTAAAATGGGACAACACTGGAATTTCTACACTTCATGGTTGACTTTTAATAACAGCCAAACATTGTACAGATAATTCTCGGACACCCTGTATATATACACAATATACATGGTTGTTTACATTTCCAAACTTCCACATGACCATTATTCGTCGCTATATGAGTATTCTACGCTTGAACTCCATTAGAGCATAAACTAGATCAGGGGGTTCCCAACCTTTTTGCAGTGCGACCCCATCCAGTGCTGTCACCTGTCTAGTGCGACCCCAAGTTGTTAAGGTGGACAATATATATATATATATATATAGTATATATATATATATATTACATAAAAATGCGCTAAGTAATAAAATCAGTGCATGAAAAAACACGGGATTATACACGATAATACAAACTGAATTGAAAAAGCAGTAATTACCAGTCTGTACAAGAATCATGAAGTTGTAAATATCAATAATGCATTATAAAACACAAAACCCGAATGTCGTAATTATAAATGTAAACAAAACTCGCAATCAGAATCTAATGAGCGATAATAAAATGCAAATCATCACAAAACACATATGTCACTGGATAATGAAGTCTTAAATAAACACACCTGATAATAACGCGAAAATGTCTGATAGTAAAAAAAAGTTTCGATTACAACTGCAGTCCTCATCCATGGGAAGTAGAGAGTGAAATGAATCTCTCAGTACAGCTGAGTTCTTTTGAAGGGCATGAGTGTGTCATCAGGTCAAGCCTGGGGTCAGAGTGGCTTTACTTCAGGTACCTGATGTAAATTCACTGACCTAATCAGCTTTCACATGACCCATCCCTGTTTTCCCACGACCTGACCTAAGAAAAGTGACCGCGTTAATCCTCTGACCATCATTTATGGTCCGGACTTAACGAGACATCAACTGCTACTCTCTTGTTCTCCCTTGACTCCTGACCTAAGAAAAATTAATTGTGACCGTTGCAACGCCCAGGTGACCCCAGTGACCCCATGAGCTCTATGCGACCTTTTATAATGAGGCTTGCGACCCCGGGTTTGGAAACCCCTGAGCTAGATGCTCTTGTGGAATGAATCCAATAACGTGATTCTTTGATGGCGTTCTTCCAGATCGTTAGATCAGTCACAAAACTCGTGTTAGCATACCCCTATAGATAAAAATGAAATGGGGTTAAGTCAGATGATCGAATTGGCCATGCTATCTGTCCACTATGGACTACCCAGCGCTGATAAAATGTATTCTTGGAAGTTGCGAACAACAAAGGCATAGTGGGGAAGCGCCCCATCTTCTTGGAAAGTTATACTCCTCGTGCCACTTCCAATAGTCCTCAGGTGAGGAAGAAAATGTCTGTAGCATAAGAAGTACAGTAAGTTTGCCCGAGTAACGGTACGATCATTAAAAAAATAAACTGATTATAGTCACGTGGCACCAAACGTGGCACACCAAACATTAACATTTGGTGAATTCCACTCAGGTTTTATTTAAGTATTAATGACTGCTCAAAAGGTTTTTATACATAGGGTATGTATGTAGCTACTATGAACAGAGTATACATAGATTATAAAATCGCGCAGTACAGTATATTCGACTCGTTTCAAATTAACTGCAAATTTTAGGAAATCCGAAACTCCGCCCACTGTCGCATAATGATTCAACCTCGTTGTCGTCTCTTTTTCAATCATTTAGAACGAACTTCTCCAAAAAAAATTTGTATATAGGATACATACAAAGAGTATAAAAACGCACAGTATGTATGTCCGATTCATTTCAAAATAATTTAAAATTTTAATGAAATTGAAGCCCCGCCCACTGTCGCAGGATTGGTTAAAACTCGCTGTCGTCCCTTTTTAAATCAATTAGAACGAACTGCTCAATTTAAGGATTTGTGCAGGCCTCCCGCATTGCTCTTTTATTCCAACTGAATGTATGTATATATATCCACCGGTTTAATTAATGAAATCTAAATGGAAGAACTATCTGAATGGACACTAATGGATTCGTACTAGTTCATTTATATTTTGAGTTTACATTAATTAATCATAGTTGTAGGAAAATGTAAGATCTTGAAATAAAGTTTCAAAATTGAGAAATGAACACAAATTAGAAGGAAAAAGAAACAGGACTTTGAATGATGATTTCGTGTTTCAGAAAAATGGAGATGACCTGATTCTAGAGTTAAGCAATAATGAAAGATGAAATAAGAAACTTTAAAATGTTTTTTTTTAATCCCTTTAAGAGAGAGTATCAAGTGTCTGAATATGAATCTCAACAGAGTGGCAAGAATATGTGTGTACTGATAGTGAATGTGATAGTGAATGAGAAATTTCCATTTTTTTTGTTTTTGAAAAAATATTCAATTTTTGTAGTAAAAACTGTTTGTGACTAAACTATGCGTGATACGGTGTGTTGTTCTGTAACGTGCTGTGAGGTTTGTCTTATTACGTCGTGTGTATTGCTACTCTTATACTTAGTATGTATGATGTTAATATTTTTAATATTTTGTATAATATTTAATTAATTATATCCAATATACAATATTATACATATTATATACAATATACAATAATTGTATAGTATTTTTTAAGATTTCATGGAAACTATGCGTGATACGCCAAAATGAATAACATTTTCGGAATCAGCAGCGTCGACTTCATATAGATCAGCTTCGTTTGTTGCTGAGACAGAATAAAAATAAAAATTTGTTGTTCAGTTATTTCACAAAATACATTTAGGAAAGTTCAACTAGACATAAAATTTCTAAGGAACATAAAAATTACTAATCAATAATAACTGGTTTGGTTTTTAAATTTTATTACCGCTACCAACAAGAAAATGAGGATCGGAGAGTGGAATGTTAGGACGATAAACAGACCAGGAAGGCTGGAGAACATCAAGCAGAAAATGGAAAGGTTGAATATCGACGTCATGAGTCTGTCAGAAGTCAGATGGCGAGAAAATGGCGATTTTATCAGCGATGGTCGATGGTCGATGTGACCAAGAAAGAAGATAGTGAAGAAGAGAAACTGGAACAGACGAAGAAATGGGAAAGAAATAGAGAAAGAGTGGAACAGAAACGAGAGCGTGAGTAGAAGAAGACAGGCGCCCGGGCTCAACCAGGCACGCGCAGGCGTTAAGAGCAGGCTCTTTTGTAGATTTGGGGATCCGAACCCCGAGGCCTACTAACCTCACAAGGAGGAAGCAGGCCCCCTAAAAAAGTGACAACAGATGCCGATAGCAGAACCACCGACACCTTCTCGGAGGATGGAAGAGAAAAGATCTCTACCTCCAGCGAGGCCACACGACAATCGACCAATCGACCTCATCTTATCAGCGATGATATAGAGTGATCTACTCAGGAGGTAAAAATTCAGACAGAGGAGTTGCGCTAATATTTAATAACAAAACAAGGAACACTATCGAGGAGATAACAAGCTTATCTGATGGAATAATTATGGTAAGACTACAAGGCGAAAAAATAGACTCAACAATTATGCGAGTGTATATGCCAACAAATGATCATCCTCATGAAGAAATTGATGAACTGTATGACAGAATAGAGGAACTGATTGAAGCACAAGGAAACAAAGTCAATATGGTGATTATGGGGGACTGGAATAGTGTAGTGGGTGAAAGAAAAGATGGGAGAGAAGTTGGTCCTCTTGAATAAGGAAAAAAAAATGAGAGGGTAAAAACTGGTGGCTCTTTGCAGGAGGCAAGAATTGATGGTAACAAACACGTGGTCCAAAACCATCGAAGAAGGCGGTACACGTTTAAAAAACCTGGAGATACTGGAAGATATCAAATTGACTACATTCTAGTCCGACATAGATACAAAACAGTGTAAAGAATTCGAGAGCATTTCCTGGCGTAGATGTTAATTAAGATCACAATCTCATTTTAATGGATACCACCGTGAGATTGAAAAGAATACAAGCAAGTAAGGTAAGGAAAAGATGGAATACCGGACTACTGAAAGAACCGGAAAAGATGATGTTTACCACCAAGACCAATACAGAAGTAAGGAAAATCAGGAATGATGCATCCATGGATACTGATAACAACAGAAGGTGGTGCCAACTAAGGGATGCAATAAAGGAAAGTGCAGAAGAAACCATTGGTTTTGTTAAGAACAGAGTAAGAAAGCCGTGGGTTACCACGGAGATGCTTGAAACAGTGGAAGAACGTCGGAAGTGGAAGAAGGTCAACACAGAAGACGAGCGACAACGGTAGAGGCGATTAAATAATAAACTGACGCGGGAAACTGATACAGCGAAACAAAAGTGGCTACAAGATCAGTGGCAGGAAATCGAAGACTTCGACAAAGGAGGAAGACCGGACTTGATGTACTAGAAAGTAAAGGAAACTAATCACAGAAGGAGAAATGGTAATGCTATAACAGATATAGAAAATAAAGCCAGAGAAAAATTGAAAAAATGAAAAATCCGTAGGATATAAAGAAAACATGGGTTGAGTATATTGAATAACTTTATGGTAAGGAAAACAAACCAGTAGATATTCCTATAGAGGAATGAGTGAATATTGCCTAAATGTGGATGAAGATTGCCTAGGACCACCCATGCTGAAAAGAGAAATTGAAGAGGCAATAAAATAATTGAAGAATGGGAAAGCAACTAGATCTGATGACATACTAGCGGAGTTCTTGAAACATCTAGAAGGTGAAGCTAAAAGGGAACTAGAGACTTTATGTAAAACATGTATAGTAAAAGCGAGTGGCCAGAAGATTTTCTGAGACCAGTGATGATCCCCATACCCAAAATACCAGGACCTAACAAATGTTCAAACTTTCGCACTATCAGCCTGATTAGTCATGCTTCTAAAATAGTGCTAAGGGCACTAACCAAAAAAATAACAACTAGAGCAGAACAATATCTTGATAAAGACCTGCTTGGATTTAGATTAAGATACGGAACAGGAGAAGCAATCGGTACCGTGAGAATGTTAGTAGAAAAAGTAATAGAACATGATTTACAGATGTGTGTGTATATTCTATCGACTTCGAGAAAGCTTTTGATAGAGTTCAATGGGCTAAGCTAATAGAAATATTGAAGAACATAAACGTTGATTGGAGAGATCGAAGATTGATTAAGCAGTATATCTCGGTCAGATTGTTAAAGTTCCCAAAGCTGATGGAGAATCAGAGCCTGGAGTAGTGGGTAGGGGAGTCAGACAACGTTGTTCCCTGTTCCCAGTACTGTTCAACATTTATGCAGAGGCAACGGTGAGAGAAGCTCTTTTTGACTGCGACGAAGGAATTAAAGTAGGAGGTGAAATGATTAAAGCAGTCAGGTTTTCGGTTGACAAAGTGGTTGCCAGCAGCACAGAAGCAGGACTCCAGCGAAAGGTGGATAGTTTGGTTGCGATAGCAAGTGACTTTGGAATGAAAGTTAACGTGCCGAAAACGAAAGTTACGAGGATTGCAAAGAGGGAACAAGCAGGAACAATTATACGTAGTGAAAATCGAACACTTGAAGAAGTAAAACATTTTAAGTGTTTAGGAAGTGTTATATCTTGCAATGGAGATTGTAACAAGGATGTGAGAAGTAGAAGTGCTTTGGGCAAAGCAATTTTCAACAAAGAGAAAAGGCTGTTTACAGGCAACTGTTGGACCTGAAGCTGAAGAAACGGCTAGTCAAGCGCTTAATATGGAGCGTAGTTCTGTATGGTGCGGAAAGATGGACCCTAAAAGCAAAGGACGATAAACTGTTAGAAACCTTTGAAATGTGGACTTGGAGAAGAATGATGAAATAAGTTGGGTAGAGCATCAAAGCAATGAAGAAGTTTTACGTAAGGTGAAAAAGGAAAAATGTTTACTCAAAGTAATTACTCGAAGGCAAAAGAACTGGATAGGCTATATATTGCGAGGAGAAAGTCTGCTGAAAGATGTGATAGAAGGGAGATATGAAGGCAAAAAACCGTGAGGAAGAAAGAGGAAATCGATGCTTGACAACGTGAAGACCGGGAAAAGTTATAATGACGTTAAGAGGATGGATGGCGGAAGACAGAGTAGTTTGGCGAGAGTTAGAGCCATGAACTGGACCTGCCTACAGGCAGAACACCGAAGAAGAAAGACCAACGAGAATAAAATATTCAAAGTAAAACACAGTGTTACCAATTAGTAATGTTCTTCAGAAATTTTCATTATAGGTGAACTTTTTCCGAGACTGTATATACAATAACGACCCAAATATAAGTCTTTGCAGGTTAGTTAAGATATGTTGTCTATATTTTTCATTTTCCATTATTCCAAACATGCATGACTTAACTTAGTCTCACCTAACCTAATCTAATTTGACCTACCCCTACCCTAACTTGCAAATGCTTGATCATTGAATTTAAGTGTGATAGTAACATCTTTTGCAAGAATTTCAAACTTTTATTATGCCTTTATTTCATGTGTGTGTGTATGTGTGTGTGTGTGTGTGTGTGTGTGTGTGTAACTGCTGTATTTGATATTAGAAATATTTCTTATCTTATAGCTTAAATCAGCATGTATATCAGTAAGTATTTATTGCACATGTCCAATATTATATAAACAGGAATCAGTTTACATATTTATGATAATGACACAAGAAATATAACTACATTTTGTACTCAACCGCTGGGACTTCTCCAGACAAAAATGAAAAACTGCAAGAATCGTCGGTATTTTATGTATTCAAATTCACACACACGAGTGCGTGGGATGTAATGGATATCTCTTACCTCGTAATATAATCGGCAATGGTGCTTCCAGCTGCTCGTATTCTCTGAACTGGTGTATACACTGCAAAAAAGAAAGAAATTAAAACCTTCAAGTCGAAGTACCTAAATGGGATTTTGGTAACTTAAAATTCCGAGTAAGAAAGATTTTCCAGTGACCATATAGATTCCCCTTTTGGTATGCCTTTTGGTATATCGGGTCAAAAAGAGAGAATCAGTAAGTGTCCCGTTAGTGTCTATGCGGTCCCCAATTTGGAACTTAGTTCTGAGTGGAACCTTTCTTTAATCTATTTTGATATGTAATACGGAACCAAACGGTTTAAAATTTTGTCATACAGAACTTTATTACAGTCTATGGGCGGACGAATGCACTGTAAAACGTAGATATCTGACATAAAACTTAATTTGAAAACAATCCCTTTCATATATACAGGGTGTCCCATAAGTCCGGTCTCATAGGAAAATTCATTTTAAATTAAATTGACAGAAGTAATACATTATAACTAAAACAAATGTTCAAATTGATGTCTTGTTTTGGAACCTTTGGATAATCTTAACGAAAGGTCCCGGTTCCTAATACGTAGTACAGAGATTTAACATATTAATAATATGAAAGATTGTATTTTTCTCAATAAAATGCACCCCCGCGTTTTTATTTTTATTAAGGATAAGTAATTTTAATTAACGTTTTTAAAGTGGACGGCATTTCTTGCGCCTGGCAGCGTTGTGTGCAAATTAGATTAGTGTTGACCTTAAGGATAATCTTGGTTTGAAAAGTCATTTGCGAGTTAGCTATGGATTGTGAACGGTGTGACTACACTATTTTAAAGCTGTTTTCCGAATTTAATTCCGATTTCAAAAAATTGATAGCCTTTCTGGTTCAGCATAAATTACTTTTAAGAGAAAGAAAGTGCCCAACTTCCTTCTCCAGGCGGCGAAATTGTATAATCCACGATATTAATGGGTAGGTAACATTTATATACACGTTAGGTTAGGTTAGGTCAGGTTAGGTTATATTTGTTGAGGGGGTGGGGGAAAGTCATAAACGAATGATTTGCGACTGAAACGGATGTCAAATTCAAATAAATCACGGAGAAATACATCGGGAAAACATGTTTTATACCAAAAAACTTCCCGGGACGCTTCCTTAAGATTTACCGAACCTTTTTTTGCTGCAGGTAGAATAACACACAATGGCTAATATGGAAGTGAGTTACACTGGTGAGGAAAAAGCCTCTGGAGGCCTTTTCCTCACCAGTGTAACTCACTTCTACATTAGCCATGCATCTGCAACAAAAAAAAAGGTCCCAAAACAAGACATCAGTATGAACATTTGTTTTAGTTGTAATGTATTATTTTTGTAAATTTAATTTAAAATAAAGTTTCCTATAAGACCGGACTTATGGAACACCCTGTATATATATAAATAAATGACATTAGCAGAATTAATTACTTTTATATAGCATTAATTTCGTATATATATATATATATACATTTGAAACCTATATAATCGAAAACTGATCTAATTTAGTCTTACATTGAAGACTATTCGTAGTTAATGAAGACTTTTATGACCATCCGATAGTCTGTGCTTTAGGATTTAAATTCCGTCATAAAACAATGAGAATTCACGAAACGAAATTCATCGGAAATAGAATGAATTCTACTTTCTATTTTAATTCCCTTTTCTTCGTTAATTCCTTTCATGCAACAGCGAATACAAGAAAAATTATGATTCTTTTCATTCATAATTATGCTTGCTGGTGTTAAAGCAATTCTACCTTTTATTATTACTATTATTATTATTAATCAGGTATAGGCAGTGCTTAATTTGTGATGGAACGCTCCGGAACGCCGTTCCGGTACTTTTATTTTAAAACCTAATTAAAAAAAAAAGGTTTTTATTTTAATAAAAAGGTCAGCAACGTAAATTCGTAATTTAAAATCCAACGAAATACAGACAGTAGAAAGCGAAAACTAGTCGATCAAGCAGAAAGAAATTTGGAGTGTGTGTGGAAATTAATGTGATTATTCTATCAACTTCCTATATACAGTATAGCAATAGCATGTAAGTAAAGCAATTTTATTTTGTTTCAAATACATATCATATTTTGTTTCACTTAGATGAAATAACATTTCACTTAGATGTTGCAATCACAGTCTAACTTTTTCTTTAAAATAATACTGTATTCGAAGAACTTTCATTTGCATGTTGCGCAGTTTTCGCAGAAAAAGTGCTTAAAATGCGTTGGCTTCCGGGGCGCTGCCCCGTACCCCGCTGGAGGAGCTTACAGCGCTCCTCCAGACCCCCTAACTGTGAGGGCTTCACCTGCGTTCCACTTCTTTTTCATTTACAAATTAAGCACTGGGTATAGGTCATTTCTTTCTCTAACGATTTTTTTATGCAGAAAGGAGGGGCCAAGGGCCAACGTCCACAAAGACGCTCCTCCCCCATAGAAAGAGAAGAAGAGAACCGAAATGAAGGTCCAAAGTTTTCGAGATACCTGGACACTGCGTCTGAAAGACAAGGTCATAGACAAGGGAAAAAATGGAATGAGGAAGATTGCTCCAGACTTGACCGGTTGAGTAGATGAAAGATTGAAAATACTGATTAATCCTTGCGTTAGAGAGTTGGACAGAAAATGAATGTGAATGTGTCAATAGTCTAGTACTGTGTGCTCTCCTTAAAAGAAGAGGCATGCAGTTAGAGAGTTCAGAAGAGCAGTGTCCTTTATAATAGCGATAGTAAAGAGAGAGTGAGGTGACATTGCGGTGGAGAGAGAGAGAGAGAGAGAGAGAGAGAGAGAGAGAGAGAGAGAGAGAGAGAGGCGGGAAATTGATGGGACAAAAAGCCTTTGATTTCACCCGGTCAAGCGCTGGCTCTATTCATTTTTCTGACATTTCGTTAAAGAACATCTGAACATCTTCGGGGCTTCGACAGTACTTATATGCATCAAAGGCTTTCCATGAACGCCAGCCACAATATTACTCCTTATGCTGCTTTCTTCTTCCCATCAAGAAGATTGTTCCTGAAGGAGAAAAGAAGCTTCATGCATCACAAAGACTTTATTTTGCGTAATTCAGGTGTTTGACTTTATGGTGCTCAATTTCGGAGTGCCAACGTTGTAACTCTTGGTCTAACTGAGGTTAAGAAGAGATGGTTGGCATTTATGAAAAGCCTTCAACGCATATAAGCACTGTCGCACTCCTAAATGATTTAATTCCTAACAAGCTCGAAAGATGTTTATCATCGCTTGAACGAAACGTCAGCAAAAACAATAAAGCAAGAAAACAGTTAGAGAAAAAAGGAGACTTATATGGTTAAAATTTATTATTATTACTATCATCATCAATGTTGAGGGGTCTTCTTTGATAAGCTCTGATAGTCATGAATGAAAATGAAAAGGTTATTGGCAGACTATAGTCTATATGACAAATGTTATTAATACAATGACAATTCACACACTAAGGATAGAAATATATACAGTTGATTAGAAATAATACAGTAATGTCGGAGTTAAGTGGAGCTACAGACAGACGTTTTCATACCAAGAATTCCATAGTTAGGCCTTAGGGCTTAGAGGATAAACGGCAGGACTCATGGATAGCTTGGATAATCGGGTTGGTTGATTTTTAAATTCTTTGCATTAGATTGTATTGAGCACGTCTTGTTACCTCCGGGAAGCTCGGGACATTGCGGGTAGCAAACATTTGCGAAGCTGAGCATCTCGGGGGTAATTTATGTAAGAGTCTGAAAGACCTGTTGTACAGCAAATTTAGCGTTCTGCCAGAACCTTTTTAATAATTCACCCAGAGTTGCTGTCCGTATAAACTCTCGTACTTCCTCAATTACTTTCACCTTTCATTTTAAACCTAATATCAGCTGGCTGATTACAGCTTTTAGGATGAAATTGCATAACCTTAGTTTTTGTAACATTAAAAAGAATATTATGTTTCTGCGAATACACTTCGCAGACTTTTTAGTAGCCGATCCAGACCTTTAACAGAGGGACTTATTAGGACCATATCATCGGCATAAACTAAGTTATTTTGTCTTTGTGTTATCTATACAACATCCCACTGTTGCCTCATTAAGTGAAGCAATGAATCCGTCAATATACACATTAAACAGCATAGGGAAGTGCAAAGAACCTTGTCTCACCCCACAAGTGGAGCCAAAACATTCGGATAGTACATTGCCCCACCTAAAGGTAAAAGATTGGTGGGAATACCAAAATTTTAATAAATTTAATCTGTACACGGGAACCTTCCTGTCTTCTAGTTTTTACATAAAATATTGTGGTTCACTCTATCATATGTCTTACTTATATCTAGGAAACAGCTATAAATATTTGAATTACTGTCAATGTATTTAGATACTGTTTCTTTAAGTACATAGATACACAGGTCAGTTGAGTGGTACCTTTTAAAACCAAACTGATTAGGAGATGTCCATAGGTAATAATTTAATCGGAGTAACAAGAGTTTTTCTAGTAGTGTCGAGAAGCAGGAAGCGACAGCAATAGGCCTGTAATTATTGTTGGACAGAATGTTTCCATACTTATTTTTGACCAGGGGCAAGATATATGACGCGTTCGGTGGAGAAGGGGCGAACGCCACAAAATTCGAAAAATGAGTTTTTTGTCGTATAATTATCCTTTAAAACCTTTGCTTTACCTATGCAAAAAATTAGATGTTAGTCTGCACTCTTTCACGGTAAAATTTAGGTTTTAATGTATCTCAGAGAAATTCACTCCGCATCATTGCTTCACACTGAACACATCTATCTACTTTCTGGTCACTCGACAATGCCCTGTGATGCTCAATTTGGCCAAATTGAACAAAATATAAAAAATAATTACAGC
The DNA here is from genome assembly GCA_023014485.1 of Bathynomus jamesi. Lineage (NCBI taxonomy): Eukaryota > Metazoa > Arthropoda > Malacostraca > Isopoda > Cirolanidae > Bathynomus > Bathynomus jamesi. Next base: position 223,742 of record JAJOZX010004270.1, read on the forward strand.
AATATTATTTACACCAAAAAAGATTATGTTACGGCCATAACTACAGCCGTTTCGCAGCGCTTCCTAGTTGTAGAAATGAAACAGGCTGATTTTCTCGATTTTGACGTCCTAAAAACGTGCATTGTCATTAGGAAATCAACAACTACTAAATTTACAGATGCAAGAAAGTTAATATTTGACTTTCAACACAAAGAAGGCTACGTAATATCTACTGCATACCGCACAACCCCAGATAATAGCCATCCGTCAGACTGCAGAAAGGGAAAAAATCCTACAGTGTCAGTTTATTCAATCTAGCCCAGCAGACACTGCAACCAAAGTATTCCCAATTGCTGCCAATAACTAAGGAAAAAAAAAGATCTCAAAGAATTATCAGACCTAATGCCTGCAACTGCAGTGAACTATTATACAAGATTGTTAAAGGAACTGGAAGAAACCGAAACAGTTGAAGCAGGTAATACAACATTCGACGAAGAGGACCAAATAATGGATTACACCAGTTACCATCAGAAGCTATCAATAAATAATATTGTAAACTTTCTTGGCGTTTTATTATATCGACATATTACACAACAATATTTTACTCAAATATGTGTTCAAATTCATACAACATTTCAATAAACCAGAAAAATACAAAGGTTTAAAGTTTACAAACTTTAACTGCATTTTGTGGCATAATTCGAAAATGTTGCGTTCGCCCCTTCTCCACCGAACGCGTCATATACCCTCATGAACTCTGCAGGGATATAGGTATGAACAAGCATGGCTGATAAGAGCAATGATATATGCAGACATACTACGTCATTGGCATATTTTAAGTGCTCATTCGATAGGTCATCTACCCCTGACGCAGAACCAGTCTTTAATTCTTTAATTAACCTCTTTACTTCAGGAAATGATATCAAAGTATTTTCCCTTGTCCCTCCCACAGGCCTTTTGCTGCAATCTATCTTAAGATTATCCCTACTCACACTGTTAACAATGTTAGAGTAGTGGTTTTTCCACAGCTTTGCAATTTCATCCTCCTCCGTCACCCCATCGATTGTTGGAGGGAGGACACTTTTGACACCCGTTTGATTCTTAACAAATTTCCAAAATTTGTTATTATCGTTATTTATGCGAGCTTCATAGGCTTTTGATGCTCAAATAGACTCTTCTTCCTGTTTACATCGCCTTATGGCCGCCTTATATTGACCCCCTACTTCTACACATATTCATGTATACTGGTCCTAATCTGGGTCTACCACGAAAGCACCACAAATCGCAGGCATCTTTCGATTCCCTCTTCAGGGGTGCAATAAAATCCTTCCATCCAGGAATAATCTTAGTATGATAGTTGTAAGATTTAATCAGGGGGCTTCCTGCTTCTCTTATCAGGGATACTATCTTACTATAATACCTATCTATGAGTTTACAGCGAGAATCATTTGAGCAAGGATTACTACAGGCAAGATGCAAAATTTCTAAATTATTAAAGAGGTGACCTGTTCTGTCTTTGTATTCTATTCTCTGTTGCATATTAACATTAGACCAATCGACGCGATTATTCTTCCTATTGAGTTCTTGTTATGCCGTGTTGCGCATAAATTGGTAAAATTAATTAATAGTTATAATGGTCTATGATCAGAAAGAAGGAAATCATGCAGAATATGAACTCTAACAATTCGATCCTTTAGATTATTACTTGTGAGACAATGATCAATCCACCTGGTGGTACCACTCACATCACTAACGTATGAAAATTACCAATGGTTACCCCTAATACATCTCCATCACATGTTGCCTAATTCTACCAAGAATTCCGAGTTCACATGCGCTTTAAAGTCCCCCATTATTATACAGTGAGAATATTTGGGGTTATCTAATAATGACTTAATTTTGTACAGCAAATCAATGTATTCATTTAGATTACTGCCGTTGTTGTATGATAAAGAGCAGTTTACAATTAATATGCAATCATGGTTCACTTGTAATTCAATACCTAACAACCTTACATTATCGCTTGTTAAAAATTTTGTTTACACAAATTTTTCCTTATTAAGAACGCAACACCACCAAAAAGTCTACCATACATTAATTCATCTGACAAGTCTACTGCTGATGACGCATGTTACATAAAGTCATCATGGATGATAGAGAGGAATTTAGGTAGCCAGTGCTCTTGCAGGAGTATCAAATCTGCACTGTCACAGATTTTATGAACATCTACAATTGAATTCCTCACTGACCTTACGTTATATGAGACTATTTTCAACAAGTTATCCGCCATGACTGATAGAAAATTTATTATTAGTATGGTTATTATACACAGTACAAATTTCAGGCATTACCGTTAGGACGCCTATTATTATTATTATTATTATTATTATTATTATTATTTTCACTGTTATCATATCTCGTGGAAAAGTGAATAAACTTAACAATAATACCGTCTGGGCAATGACTCATATTGTACGGGTTGAAATGCGAATTTACACTTTTAATTATTACTTTAAATGAGTTATAATACGGAGATTTTGTGTTTAGTTTATTAACTAACAATATACTGTGTTCACTACAAACTTCTTCCATCATGTGTCGAATATCGCTTTCCTCGTTCGAGAGCTGAATTCGCGACACAAAGAAGGTGAGATTCCTCACCGGTGGCCTTGCCGCGAAGACAGGTTGAGGAACCCTCCGTAAAGAGCGCCTGTTAACTGTGACCCACCCGTCCTCATCCCTCAATCTCCCTGAGGCAGGGTTCGCCTGCTTGGCGGATGGGTGGCACGACCTTGGGAGGATAGGACGCCCCTCCCCTACTCTGTGGCTTGGTGAGGGTCTGTTCGCGGTGTTTATATCCTGACGGACGCGCGTGCCCCTCCTTCTTCGGTGGGAGGGGAGGGGGAACTGCACGCCGAGCGAGGCGTTTGATTAATCAAACGCCTCTCCCCTGCAGTGGAAAGTAAGGAAGAGGGCAGTGATGCCTCGTCTCTTGGCATCGGACATTCCCTGTTCCTCATTGTGAAATCGGGAGCAGGAGTCCTTTCCTGAACGGGAGGGAGGTTGACCGCTTCCCCTGCATGCTGCGTTTCCACCCCACATTCAGGGGGGGGAGTTAGGGGAGGGATTTCGTTTCCCTCGCTGCCCGACGCGCTTCTTGGGGTTCTGACTTGCTGAACAACTTCTGGGAGGAGCGTCACTTTCAACGCGTCTAACTCTGACTGGAATTGTTCTAGCGAAATCACATTTTTCTGATTTGACACCATGTGTTGGTGTTTCAGTTCAACTAACGACTTTTGTGTATATATATGTAGAAAAGTGTTTCTACGAGAAAATAAATTTATGTTAAAATTTAAAGATTTATCATTCTGTTTGTATAAATTAACATATCAATCCTTTAAAAGATATTATTCTGTTCATCTAAATTAAAATATGATTCCGTTACATTTTTAATGTTTGTATAGAGTGCTTCGATGCCGCGGATTCTCCACCTTTTCGATAAGCCTAACGAAAACAGTTTTGCCACATCTAGAATCTTAACAGAGATTTCCTAAATTGTAAATGTTCTTTTCAATTATTATAAATCACATAAAAGAGTTAAGTGTAAAACTACAATTGTATAAATTCTTTTGCTAATATCCAATTATACCAATTCTCTTGTTAATATCATTATTAGAGTAAGATTTTGCAAGTTTAATAGTCTTCTGTAACACGTGGCACCAGTGGGTGTTTCTCAGGACAAAAGGCAGCCCCTTGAGGAAGGCAACATGCTTTGTCAGTCTAACGCTCGCCTCAGCTTCCAACAGAGGGTGTGAGAGTCTCGCCTCGGCCTCGTGTGGGTGTGAGTGTTCCGCCCTTGGGCTGGGCCGTTTGGGCTGGACCCCTCAGCTTTTTGATGTAAGCATTTGCTCGTTAATAACTTTCTCTCTATCAAGTGTTGTGTAAAGGATTTCATTTCTAATATTCTGTGTTAAATAAAGAAGGACAAAAGTGTGATGCGTCATTTTATAGCCTTCCAAGAAGAAGCATTCCCTTCTCTCAACGGGCCGAGAGAGAGAGGGTACGCCATCAACCGAAGGTATAAATTGTTGTCATCGAAATGCGCAGTCAGAATAAATTAATTAAACGGTATAAACTTCCTTGTGGGTGCGAGGAAGCGACATACCGAGAACACCTGTTAAACAGTCGGATGTGGTGTAACGAAACATAACATCATATCCGACAATATCCGACATATATATTGTATATATTTTGTATGTATATATATATATATATATATATATATATATATATATATATATATATATATATATATATATATATATATAATATATATATATATATATATATATATATATATTGTTATATGATGGCATTTAAATAATGTTTTATTTTAGCATTTATATAATTTATTTACGCCTTTTTGAGGTTCAAGCCACCACGAAACAAAATAATACCGTTAGGTTTCTTGTTACTTCCGTATAGAGACATAACTGAAAAGCCTTTTATAAAAATGATATATTCGTCAAAGAGTTTAACACTAAACAGATTACACTGCAAAGCTGAAATTTTGACATTTATGAAACTTTGTGGAAAAATGACACTTGAGGTAATATATCTTTACCTTAAGAATTTTAAATTCGAAATTAACAAGACAATTAAAAAAAATACATAAGCAAATTACAATAGAATTGTTAGAAATTTAATTTAGGTTACAAGTGCGTACTTCTTAGCCTTTTGACCGCATCAATTATAATGTTATAATGTTTCAGACCAACAAAGACCTTAGGATCCACTCATGGCTGGTCTACCTAATTATGTTTTTAATTGTGTATTGTACGGTACATGTCCTCCGTGGTGGCGTAGGGGACCTAAATTTTATCTGAGTTCCGAACCACAAAGCCTTAATTTTACTACGTTAAACTATACCCAATCTATCAATATATGCGTCTTATTGATTTTTAAACATGTTTATAGACGTGCTACTAATTAATTCTACTGGCAAACTATTCCCGCTATTTACAATTCTATGCGTAAAAAAGTTTTTGGCAACTACTCTCTCGAACCTTCTACTTTTCAACTTACACCCATTATTTCTAGTCCTATTATATTGTGATGTTTTGAAAAGCTATCTCTATTTACATTATCGAACCCATTCATAATTTTAAAAATCTGGATTAGATCACCCCTTAGCCTCCTAGTCTCGATGCATAAGATGAATGTATAATTTTAATAATTACAAATTTTCAACTAATCTTTTAGCAGCAGTAGACCCCCTTTGGATGGGATTAATTTCTTGTAATTACACTCGTTATATAACACACTCTCTCTTATAACTATATATGACGCGTAAGTATCAAAGGATTTTTAAAACTGATTCTTTCGCAACCCACTCTAATAGATAGAGTTTATTTCCACGACAGTTTCGACGCCCACTGGCATCCTCCTCGGGTGGATACAGAAACACGAATGAACCAAAACAAGAGGGAAAAGCAGTCCAGGGACCGACCGTTAAGAAATTCGCACCTAGGTTAGATCCCATTCTCCCGACACCGGAAGGGCATTTTCATTAAGTACATTCGCGCAAATTTTTAAAACTATCTTCCTCTTCTAAACATACAGATTCTATTATATTTTTTACATAATTATTACATTTATTATTAAATTTATTACATTTAATATTGCATAATTATTTATTACAGAAATTATAAATTTATTAATACATTGGTTATTACATTATTGTTTATTATACAGAACTTATAAACCGAAAAACAAATGAAAAAAGCCGATTAGGAAACAATCCAGAAACCAATGAGAAATTCGCACCTAGGTTAGATACCGTTCTCCCGACACTGGAAGGGCATTTTATTACAGGGTCCGCTTACAAGTACTCCCCCACATTTACGGCCTACCCAAAACCCATAAGATTAATATACCACTCCGTCCCATTATTTCACACAGGGGTTCCTTTAGTTACAGGTTATCTAAATTTCTTGCAGATAAATTATCCCCATTAGTTGGTAAATTTTCAGGCTCGCACATCACTAATTCCTGTGACTTTATTAACAAAGTTATGTCCTTAGATTTAAAACGGGGAAGAATGATCAGTTTTGACGTTGAGTCCTTGTTTACGAAAGTTCCCATTGATGATGTACTTAGTTTTTTAGATAGAAAATTGCCAACATGTAACGTAGAACTAGGCATGCCCACATCTGTATTTTTAGAACTGATAAAACTCTGTGTCACCAATAATGCCTTCTCCTTCGGTGAAGAATTTTATTTGCAACGTTTTGGTATGGGAATGGGGTCTCCTTTATCCCCAATACTGAGTACATTATACATGGAATACTATGAGTCGGAATTGTTGCAAACAATATGTCCCAGGAATCTAATTTGGTTTCGTTATGTAGATGATATTTTCTCATTTTGGCCTGACCACTGGAACAACTTTGACACTTTCTTTCAGTCATTAAATAATCTTGTTCCCTCTATTAAATTTAAATATGAATGGGAGAACGACAAACAATTACCTTTTCTAGATGTTTTGGTCATTAACGAAAGCGGAAAGCCCAATTTCACGGTATAGAAAACCTACTCATTGTAATTCGTACATTCATTATTTTTCATATCATGATGAAGGGGTTAAAAGCTCAATTATTTCTTCCATGTTTCTAAGAGCACTCAGGATTTGTAGCCCACATTTGCTGGACCCGGAAAATTCAAAGATTTGGAACATTTTTAAGGATTTAAAATATCCCGAGTGGTTTATCAGAAAGGCGTATTTTAAAGCCAGAAAATCTTTTTATGCCCCTCGGGAACCTTCAGTTAACCAAAAACAATATGTGAGTTTGCCTTACATTGCCGGCTTAGAAAGAGTAAAACCGTTGACGAAAGATTTTAAGTTTGCTTTGGCGTTCAAATATTCGTCTACCGTGAAAAGTAAATTGGTTAGGAATAACGTGGCAAAAGAGGAACAAGCCTGCGTCTACAGCATTCCCTGTAAAAGTTGTGATTTAGTATACGTGGGTGAAACTGGAAGAAATATTGAAACCCGTATTAAAGAACACAAATATGCCTTCAGAAGTTGTAATACTAATAATGCCATTTTTTATCACGCCAGCCAAAATAATCATGCTATAGATTGGGAATCAAGTAAGGTACTTTATAAATGTAATAATTATGTCAAAAGAAAAATAATAGAATCTGTGTGTATAGAAAAAGTAGATAATTTTAATTTGTGCGAAGGTACTTATAAGTTAGACCCTTTAATGAGATTCTTGGTCAAAAAATCCCTTACGGAGTCGTGGGAACGTGTTCGAACCTAAGTGTGAATTTCTTAAATGTCTCTGGATTGGAATGTTTCCTTACTCGCCTTTAGTAAATGTAATAATGGAAGTAATAAATGTGGAAATAAATATAAATGCAACAGATGTAATAATAAAGGTAATATTATAAATTTAATAATTAGGGTAAAGGTAATAATAATAAATGTTAAAAAAAAATGTAAATGTAATAATAAATGCAGTAATTATGTCAAAATATTAGAATCTGTATGTATAGAACAAGAGGATAGTTTTAATTTGTGGTGTAGTGAATACTCTTATTTTAGTTTCAAGATAAATGTTAATTTTACCGTCTTGAATTTCGGAATAGTATAAATTCATTTTAAATTAGTTACCCCATTATAATTCAATTGTGAACCACATTAATACTAATTTTATGTTACTATATTATTTTATTGTATGTAAACATAATTAATTATATATCACAATTGTCAGTTAATCATTTATATTCAAATATTTATTTTAATCTAATGCCATGTCCATTTTGCAAATAAATAATAGAAAACCAAAGGTTATATTTTCCACCTTTGGTACTGTCGCAGTTTCGCCTAACGGACTCAATACGGCTAGTGAGATAATCACTGGTTGGCACTTAACTAGCGGCAGTGCTTATGGCTACATCATCCAGGTTAACCTATACCGGATAGATGCGCTACGGTCCCAAGCCGTAGCTTGCCTAGGCCAACGACGACGACGACGTAAACCAACAATTGATGACCCCGGAGCTGGATTACCCCTTCTACCCGAACGACTAGGACTAGACTGTAATGTCGTTCGTGCCCATCACCCCCTTCACCCGAGCGACTAGGACCAGACTGTAATGTCGCTCGTGCCCTCTGCCCCTCACCCCTGCCCGTGCGCTCTGTGCCTGCGCTCGTCTCAACCTCCACTCCTTCGTTGGGAACTTGTCGTCTTGCTTGTACGTTAGCAAGCATAGGAGAAGATGCCTGACGACGCTGGTGCCATCTCCCACTTGAGCGTAAAGCTCCCCGTCTTCTGGCCGGGTGATCCATTTATTTGGTTCCACCAAGTGGAATCACAATTCAACTTGGGAAGGATCACCGCTAGCAGGACGAAATACGATCATGTTTTGTCCTCTCTACCAGCGAGCATCATCTCTGAAGTCCGTGACGTCATCGTATCTCCTTCCACGAGTGAGGACCCATACAACGATCTGAAGTCTGCCATCCTGTGCCGCACCACTGTCTCCGAGCGTGAGAAACTACATCAGTTAATCTCAAAAGAAGAACTTGGAGACCGTAAGCCCACTCAAATGCTGAGGGCTATGCAGTGCGCTCTAGGCAAACGCGCACAAACCTTCGATAAGGACATCTTTAGACAGCTGTTCTTGCAGAAACTTCCTCCATCAGCTCAGCGTGTCTTGGCCACTATGGATCCTGCTACTCCAGTTGATAAACTAGCAGAAACTGCCGACAAAGTAGTAGAGATTGACACAGCTCCGGTCAACAACGTGAACACACAATCGGAACTGGAGTTGAAAGTGAAAGAGTTAAGTCAACAACTCAACCACGTTTGTTCTCTGCTACAAAATCAACGGCAAAGAAGCCATTCTCGGTCAAGATTTACGAAGAGGCATCGTTCGAGTTCCGGGAAGATCTGTTTCTACCACTCGAAATTTGGAAAGAAGGCTAGGAAGTGCATCTCCCCTTGCAATTTTTCGTCGGAAAACCCCAGCAGCGAGTCCTAATGGCGTCTAGTACTCGCACTGCCAACCTGTTATTCATAAAGGACAGGAACTCTGGTGTCAATTTCTTGGTCGATACCGGAGCGTCAGTCAGTGTATTCCCTCAAAAATCTGGTCATACGCACTCGGAATCTCCGCCTCTATACGCTGCTAACGGTTCACGCATACCCACGTACGGTACTCAGTCGCGTGAACTAAACTTGGGCCTTCACCGATCCTTCAAGTGGATTTCATCTGTGCTCAAGTGCAGCATCCCATAATCGGCGCTGACTTCCTCCAGCATTTCAAACTCCTGGTGGATCTTGACAAGCGACGCTTATGCGACCAGGCCACACTGCTTTCTGTTCTTGCCAAACAGGTTGCCCTTCCGGACGCCTCGAACTCTGCACTTTCCCTCGTTCCCCCTAATTCCATGTACCAGTGCCTTTTCCAGCGATATCCAGGAATTCTTCAACCGATGCAGATGGGTGATACCATTAAGCACACCATTACCCATCACATTACAACAAAAGGTCCCCCTGGTTTGCAAAACCCAGACGTCTTGCCCCGGACAAACTGAAAGCTGCCAAATCGGAATTCCAGCTTATGCTAGATCTTGGTATAATAAGACCTTCCAAAAGCAGTTGGTCCTCTCCCCTACACCTGGTCCAGAAGAAGTCAGGAGACTGGAGACCATGTGGCGATTACCGGTTTTTGAATTCGACAACCATCCCGGACCGATATCCGGTACCAAATGTCCAAGACTTTACTTCTCTTCTCCACGGCAAATCTATCTTCAGTAAAATAGATCTCGTTAAGGCTTTCCACCACATTCCCGTAGAGCCTTCGGATATTCCAAGACTGCAGTTTGTACACCATTTGGGTTATTCGAATTTGTGAAGATGCCGTTCGGGCTACGGAATGCTGCGCAAACCTTTCAGAGGTTTATAGATGAGGTCACCAGAGGCTTAGACTTTGTTTATGCCTACATCGATGATTTGCTTGTGGCCAGCTCAACGGAAGAGGAACATAAGGAACATCTTTCACTCCTCTTTCAACGCTTAGAACAATACGGTGTTACTATTAATGCATCTAAGTGTGTGTTTGCACAGCCAACCTTGGAATTTCTTGGTCACACGATTCGCAGCACGGAATTACCCCCCTTCAGGACAAGTGTGAAGTGATAAAAAATTACCCTATGCCAAATAATCAGCGTGAGTTACGTCGGTTTCTAGGTTTGGTAAATTATTACCACAAGTTCATTAAAAACTGTGCCAGTGTTCTTGCCCTCTACACGCTATGATCACACACAAACGCAAGGTAACGAAATTAGTATGGTGTAGCGATAGTTTACAGGCGTTCGACAATGCCAAAAATGCTATCAATAGTGCATTGTCTCTGTCATTTCCTATCAGTGATGCCCCCTAACTCTGACGGTCGATGCATCAGATGTTGCGATCGGTGGAGTGTTGGAAAACCATTAACGGTCACAAGCACCCATCGCGTTTTACTCGAAAAAGCTGCAGCCAGCCCAAACGCGTTATAGTGCTTTCGGACGTGAACTTCTTGCTATTTACTTAAACGTGAAGCATTTTCAACATTTCCTTGAAGGCCGAGAGTTTTGTGTTTTACCGACCACAAACCTTTGGTCACTGTCTTCAATAAAACAGCTGTAACCACTCTCCCAGAGTCATCAGGCAACTCGATTATATCTCGCAATTTACCACAGATATCCGCCACATCAAAGGTGTCTTGAACACTCCAGCGGATGCACTTTCAAGAGTAGAGATTACTTCTGTTACCCTCAGCTCTACACTGTGGAATGCTATTGCACAGGATCAAGATAAGGATACGGAACTACAAGACCTGCTCAGAGAAGACTCCACTCACTCACTTTCCCTCAGAAATGAGTATGCCAGGATTTTCTGTGCCCCTCTATTGCGACGTATCAACAGCTGCTATTCGCCCTTATGTCCCTCCATGTCACAGAAAAGCAGTCTTCATGGATCTTCATAAGCCCTCCCATCCTGGTATCCGTGCTTCGCAACACCTGGTTACCTCTCGCTTTGTTTGGCCCTCGATGCGGAAGGATGTCAAACATTGGACCAAAACGTGCCTTGCCTGCCAGCGTGCCAAAGTCCAAAGGCACACCAGGTCCCCCTTTGACGCATTCCCGCCCCCATCCCAGCGATTTGAGGTAATTCATTAGACATTGTTGGCCCTCTTCCAGTGATTCAAGCCAACGTTATCTGCTCACCTGTCTCGACCGCTTTTCCAGATGGCCTGAAGCCATCCCACTTCCTGATATCCAAGCGGAACTGTTGCAAGAGCCTTTCTTCATGGATGGGTATCAAGATTTGGATTGCCGACAAAAGTCATCACTGACCAAGGTCGCCAATTTGAGTCTTCGCTTTGGAAGAAGTTTACCAGCTTGTTGGGTACAGTACATGCGCATACCTGTGCGTATCATCCGCAAGCTAACGGCCTCGTCGAACGCTTCCATCGCCAGCTGAAGTCATCCCTTATGTGTCACGAAGACTCCCATTGGATGGATAAGCTTCCACTCGTTTTGCTTGGTATTCGCTCTGCATTTAAGAGTGATCTGAAGACTACAGCGGCTGAACTAGTCTATGGAACAACACTGCGGCTACCAGGTGGCTACTTCACTGCAGGGGATAAGTCATGCGATCCTACGGAATTCGCTCAAACACTTTCCTCTCACATGCAGTCCCTTCAGCCTGTTCCCCCTCGATTGACTAGCCAACAGAACATCTTTGTTTCCCCAGCCCTCCAGTCTTGCACCCACGTTTTCGTTCGTGTACCTCTCCCAAAACGGCCTCTCCAATGTCCATATGACGGGCCCTATGAAGTTCTCCGACGTACGCGCAAATCATTTCTCATCCAGCGCGGTTCCAAGGTCGACAAGGTTTCTATCGATCGTCTTAAGCCTGCGATTTGGAATCAACCTTAAGTGAGGTACAAGTAGCTACCAAAAGGTTCAGCGGAAATCTGTGTCGTTCGGAACTCTTTGAACTTCCTCTCTGGTGGGGGAGTGTGTAGTGAATACTCTTATTTTAGTTTCAAGATAAATGTTAATTTTACCGTCTTGAATTTCGGAATAGTATAAATTCATTTTAAATTAGTTACCCCATTATAATTCAATTGTGAACCACATTAATACTAATTTTATGTTACTATATTATTTTATTGTATGTAAACATAATTAATTATATATCACAATTGTCAGTTAATCATTTATATTCAAATATTTATTTTAATCTAATGCCATGTCCATTTTGCAAATAAATAATAGAAAACCAAAGGTTATATTTTCCACCTTTGGTACTGTCGCAGTTTCGCCTAACGGACTCAATACGGCTAGTGAGATAATCACTGGTTGGCACTTAACTAGCGGCAGTGCTTATGGCTACATCATCCAGGTTAACCTATACCGGATAGATGCGCTACGGTCCCAAGCCGTAGCTTGCCTAGGCCAACGACGACGACGACGTAAACCAACAGTGGGAATGTACTTGTAAGCGGACCCTGTAATAAAATGCCCTTCCAGTGTCGGGAGAACGGTATCTAACCTAGGTGCGAATTTCTCATTGGTTTCTGGATTGTTTCCTAATCGGCTTTTTTCATTCGTTTTTCGGTTTATAAGTTCTGTATAATAAACTATAATGTAATAACCAATGTATTAATAAATTTATAATTTCTGTAATAAATAATTATGCAATATTAAATGTAATAAATTTAATAATAAATGTAATAATTATGTAAAAAATATAATAGAATCTGTATGTTTAGAAGAGGAGATAGTTTTAAAAATTTGCGCGAATGTACTTAATGAAAATGCCCTTCCGGTGTCGGGAGAATGGGATCTAACCTAGGTGCGAATTTCTTAACGGTCGGTCCCTGGACTGCTTTTCCCTCTTGTTTTGGTTCATTCGTGTTTCTGTATCCACCCGAGGAGGATGCCAGTGGGCGTCGAAACTGTCGTGGAAATAAACTCTGTCTATTAGAGTGGGTTTTTATTTTCATATTTTGACCTTCACGTAGAAAAAAGTGAAGTTTTTTTGCATTTACTTTCGCGTTTTCTTTAAGTGAACTTTTAAGGAGAGACGCTTTTACGTCTTGAGTTATTCGAGTCGAGCCCGTTTTCTTTACTCTTAAGTTAGGGAAGACTTATTTTGAGCCTATTCAATTTTGTGAGCCACACATTTTCTTTAGGTTAAATTGCAGGGTGAACTAATTCGTTTATTTTACTTCAAATTTTTAACGCGAATTCTTTTCAGAACTTTACACCTAATTACCGTCAGAAATGCATTGACTCTTTATAGGTTTGTTTGTGGTGCGTTAAACCACTTTCGGTCATTACACCTATAAAGAAAGAAATTCTATCTACAAAGGGAAGGAAAAAGTTAAACCATCTTCAGAGCTGGGGCCGTCCAGATCACAGGAAAATGATGATGAGGCCTGTTAGTATTACTAAACTACTGAAGCATGAAGTCATAGTGAGGGATAGTACCGGTACTTTATGAAAAACTAACTGAACCTAAGAGACTGATTGTTAGATTAGATGGAGGAATATAAATTGACTGACTTTAAGAAATCTAAAATGAGCTTAGAAGGCACAAGGCAACACTGACTCTTTGTCTCGCAAGAGTTGGTCGCTTCTCCTCTTTCCTGTTGTTTTATTTGGTACCTTTTGCTTCGAATGTTACATTTTAATAAACACATTAATCCCATCTCTTAACTAACATAATTTTTTGCTACGTTATAAAATCGGCAGTATTTAAAGATTATTTTAGTATGAGATTTATCTTTTTTAACTGGTTATAGGTTTAATTTACTTTTGTACAATAACTCATTCTTTGTGGCCTTCTTGGTCCGACGCTGTCAGGCGTAAGATTTTATTCCGTCGATATCTCTTCCAAAATGATTCATCCTATAAGTTTTTCCACAGTTTTAAATATTAACAACCTTTAGAAAGAAGATGTAATTGTAACATTTATCGATTCTAACAATTTAAACCTGAATGCAGTTTCCCTTACATAAATGAACGTTCAGTTTTATAGCGTCTTCTCCACTTTGAAGGAATGGTGATACTATTCTTTCACAATTGAATTTTTTATTTCTTTTCCTAATTTAATTTGTATAGCTAGCACCTTTATAATTGTTATTTGAAATTGTATAGAATTAAACAATCAACTGAATTCAATATCTTACGTCGTAAGTTATCTGTGAATAGTCATGTACTTCAGACTTTTCAAATTCTTTCGTTTACATATGAAAATGCTTCGTCTATACAAAAATTTCTATCGTCATTTTGGGCGCGTTTGGCTTGTTTTTAACTTGTAATTTATTTATTTCCCTAGTTTTTGAGGTAACCTGCAAGTGGTACTTTTATCCGAAATTATTCAGAATTAAATAGACAGTTGAATTCATTGTCTTATTTCTAAAGGGAATTTATAAAATCTTCCTTTTACAAACTAAAAGAGAAGCCGCCATTAGGGCATTCACGTGATAGTTTGCATGAACAATTCGGTTTTTGGTTTAATTATAACCAAAAGATTGATTAATAAACTTTTTTACATTCCCCATATATAACAATATATGGTAACTTCATAATGGTTCCATGGTCCCGCGCGTCAGTCTTTCATCCTGCGGAGATCAGGTTGATGGCTCTCTCTCTCTCTCTCTCTCTCTCTCTCTCCCTGTATATATATATATATATATATATATATATGATGAATAAAACCACGAAGGGAAGGAAACACAGAATGGTGCTCAAGCGCTAATTTTCATATACTGTATATATTGTATCGAAAGTTGTATTTCTTATTTATATATTGAAATTTTCTTTTAATTAATTTCTGGGGACGGAAACAGATAAATAATAATCTTGGCAAACTTAATTAATCATTTGGAACCTTCTTAATAAATGGGAGAATCTCATCATCACAATTCATCATCTTTAGACTTCACCACACACCACACACACACACACACACACAAATGTTTAATAAGGGCACCTCCCATATATACGAGGTAATTCAATAAGTACCCGCACTTTTTATTTTCACAATTTTATTTTCACATCTGATAGATTATAAACACGTCACTTCTCAACATAGTCCTCCTGTTTCTCAATACACTTAGTCCAGCGATCACAAGCTTCCTAATGCCATCACAAAAGAATGTTTTTGGCTGTGTGCGTAGCCAGCCATGCACCGCCTCCAGGTCATCATCGCCTTGGAATCACTGACCTCTCAAAGCGTCTTTTAGTGGTCCAAACAGGTAAATATATGAAGGTACCAGGTCTGGACTGTAGGCTGGATGGTCGAGGACTTCCAATTAAGTTCTTGAAGGCTTTTCTAGTCTGTGCAGCGGTATGAGGGCGCGCATTGTCGTGTAACAGAATAACACCTTCCGACAATCTCCCTCTCCGTTTTGTGCATTCTCAAGCTTTATTGAGAACTTTAAGTTACTGTAGTACATATACTTAAGTCTGAGCTTAATATATATTATTTATACAATTTACAAGCTTTGTTGTGAAGCGGTTAACACTACCTTAGTTAACTGTTTCTTAAAGCTAACTAAGGAGCTACCATTGGTTAATATGTTTTAAATGACGTGGGCTGGACCTGTAAATCAAAATAACTTTTTATGAGGTAGTTTTAGTCGCTTTATTCAAATTTGTCACTCATTTTTTGTGCAAACTATTGTAGAAAATAATAATAATAATAATATAAATATTTATACGAGGTGTGATAAAAAAGTTCGGTAAATAGTCTCGCGATTAATGAACGCGTGTCACTAGGTGATGTCAGTGTGTATGGCTGATGCCAACAAACACCATTCAACTACGCACCAGTGCGCCGTGTCATTGCTTTGTGTGATGGCGTTTTTGTGGCGTCTGGCGATTTTGCAGAAAATGTCGAAATTTGAGCAACGTGCAAACATCAAATTTTGTTTTAAACTTGGTAAGACGGCTACAGAAACGCACGGAACGCTTGCAGCTGTCTACGGAGATGAAGTTGTTACAAACAAGACTGTTTGCAAGTGGTTTGGAAGGTTTCGACGCCAAATGCCAGATGTCACAAAAACGCCCTCACACAAAGCAATGACACGGCGCACTGGTGCGTAGTTGAATGGTGTTTGTTGGCATCTGGCAGGTGGCCAAGGTGACGTCATCAACCATACACACTGACATCACCTAGTGACACGCGTTCATTAGTCGAAGGACTATTTGCCGAACTTTTTGATCACACCTCGTATATTTAGTGTATTTGTACTCGGGGGTGGTGACGTCATGTTACTCTGCGACTTAATTAATTTGTTGGTTTCTGTTCTGGCTATTTTTTTTCCTAATTGGATTCAGTTTGGTGGTGTTTGTGATAGAATTATGACGTGCCGTTCGTGTGATTTCGACTTTGAGAACTTGATTCGTCATGTGCCCTAGATGAAGACAAAGCAATGGATGTGTTTAACAATTAATTTTTATTAATTTATTAAATTAATTGAATGCCAGGTTAGGTTAATTGAATGCCCGGTTAGATTAATTGAATGCCCGGTTAGGTCAACTGAATGCCCGGTTAGGTCAACTGAATGTCCTTGATGAGTGGTTAGGTTAAGTCGTGATATTTTCGTTAGTTTAAACGAAAATGACGAGAGCAAACTTTTCTGGTTAATTTTGAGGTGTTTGCACGTTTCCTGTGGTAATGCGTCGTTTACGAGATCTCGTAACATGTTAGGTTATGCTTTATTGTATAAAATGTAGTCAAAAATACATTTTTCAATTGTATTTTGGTGTGCTTTGTTCGAATATGACCTTCATTTCTTGTGCAAATGAACAGAAATACAGTTGTCATTGCATGGCCCAAACACGTATTTCTGTTCATTTGCACAAGAAATGAAGGTTATATTTGAACAAAGCACACCAAAATACACTAGAAAAATGTATTTTTATTTTAACTTCAGGCCATGTTATTTGCGACATAATTACCCTACCATTTACCCCATCATATAGAAAATCATTCCAAGTGTCATTCTATGACTAAAAATATATTTTCAAGGATCCAATCTACAATACAGTAAACAAAGCCTTCCCGCAACCTTCACTTCATAAAAATGTTATCTTCTATTGTCTCAAATCACTCAAAAAAGAAGTTCTAAAGACCACTTCTTCTATCTGAAGAAGTTGTCATTAAAAGAAGTTTTATTAATTACACAACCTAACAACAGTTTTGCTTCCCAGTGAAAACATACTGTTTTATACTAATTATAGGGTGCTGATTTCGAAAATGAACTTCATTTTTGCATATTAGGTCAGGTTTTGTCAGAATATGATGTTTTATACGGTACTGTTTTATACTAATTTTATGATTATAGTTCAATAATTTTATGATTATAGTTCATTTTACTTCAGTACAAAACACAATAATTGCGTTTTTACTTTTTAGATTTATGATGTGTGCTTCAAGGGGTTGCGTGAACAGTCCAGATTTATTTTGTTACATCTGTGGTCCATTTACTCCAACTTCACAGCGCACGAATATGACTCCTCTGATAAGAACAGCGTATTATCCGTACTTCGGCTGTCATATTGGTGACCAAGACAAAAGATGGGCCCCACATGTTTGCTGTAGTAACTGTGCAATGAATTTACGTGACTGGTTCAATGGTAGAAGGAAAGGTATGGGATTCGCAGTACCTATGGTTTGGCGTGAGCAAAAGAACCATGTTGACGATTGCTATTTCTGTCAGAGCAAAGTAGCTGGTCTTACATCAAAAACTAGGAATAAAATTGACTATCCTGTGGTAGCCTCTGCCATCAAACCTGTTCCTCATAATGATGAGCTTCCGATTCCAACACCACCAGCAGATAAGAATCTTCTGCCAACATCATCTGAAGAGGAAGCATTGTCAGAACAAGCAAATGAATCTTCTGATACAGAGTACTGTCCAGAATCTTCTTCTGAACCACATTTCATAACTCAGCAAAACTTGAATGACTTGGTTAGGAACTTATAACTTTAAAAGGGCAAGGCTGAACTTTTAGCTTCGAGACTTAAGGAGTGGAACTTAGTTCAGGGTGATGTGCGCATTACTCCTTTTCGCAAGAGAAGCTCCGACATATCGTGCTACTTTCAAACTGTAAATCAGCTATGTTACTGCTCAGATTTGGAAAGTTTATTCTCGTATTTTAAAATAGAACATGTTCCAGACGAGTGGCGTCTGTTCATTGACTCCAGTAAGCGGAGTCTTAAAGCTGTTTTGTTACACAATGGGAACGTTCACCCAAGCATTCCAATTGGACACTCAGTTCATCTCAATGAGTCATATGAGAACATGGTAATACTTCTGAATGCAATCAAGTATGATCAATATAAGTGGAAGATTTGTGGAGACCTAAAAGTGGTAGGACTTCTCCGGGGAATGCAGGGTGGCTTTACCAAGTACATCTGCTTTCTGTGTTTATGGGACAGTAGAGCAACACAGCAGCATTATGTAAAGAAGGACTGGCCACCACGTGAAGCCTTTGTGCCAGGACAACAAAGTATGAAGTATGAGCCATTAGTTGATCAAGAAAGGATTATTTTGCCCCCTCTGCATATCAAACTAGGGTTGATGAAGAACTTTTTCAAAGCGCTTGACACAGAAGAAGCTGCATTCAAATATTTGCATACAAAATTTCCTAGCTTTAGTGATACGAAGATGAAATGTGTTTTTATTGGTCCCCAAATAAGAGTGCTTTTAAAGGATGAACAGTTTTTGAGCACTCTCAATGCAAATGAACTAAGAGCCTGGAATTCTTTTAAGAATCTTTGTGACAACTTCTTAGGCTCAACAAAGTCCCCTCACTATGAAGCAATGGTCACCGAGCTGCTGGATGCATACCAACATCTTGGGGCTAGAATGTCTCTGAAGATCCATTTTTTGCACAGCCATCTGGACTTCTTTCCAGATAACCTTGGCTCAGTGTCAGATGAACACGGAGAGCGGTTTCATCAGGACATTGCAATGATGGAAAAAAACTACCAAGGACGATGGGACCCTTGCATGCTTGGTGACTTTTGCTGGATGCTAAAACGGGAAGGTTCTACTGAGTATAGACGCAAATCCAAGAAAACTTACTTCTATGTAGCAGTTGATATGTAATAATGCATGTGTACGTATCCTTTTTTGTTGTTCTGTTCTGTTCTGTTTTACTACAAATACAAATAAAAGTAGATTTATAGGTAGATTTTCAAAAATTTCTTCTCTGTGATACTGAACTTTCAAGTTTTGAGTGTATTCTGCCTGTAAACGTCTAAATAAGGGTTACAGATATCTAGATAACCTGACCCGATAGAGAAAAACTATTTTGATTTTTAGATTCAGCACTCCAAAATTAGTTTAGATCACCCATTAAATTGGGAGAAGCAGGATTTTTTTTTTGTAGACCAATGTTATCAGACAAGAAGTTTTGATACCCAAAAGAAGGAAAAACTTCTTTGGAATGCACCCTCAAATCGAAGTTATAAGTTCTAAATTTTGAGTGTAGTTCGTTTTCTAATTTTCTTATTATATCCGAGTTCTTGATTCATACTCCAATAAGGAAAAGTGCTTTACATCTAAACTGTCTAAACCTGAAATAATTTTGAACATCTGCATCGTATCTCCCCGACTTAAACAGCGTCTTTCAAAACTAAACATGCCCAAATCCTTTAATCTTTCTCCGTATTCAAACCTTCCTAAACTTAAGATACGTTTGGATGCCATAAGCGGCACACCTTCAAGCAAATCTATATATACTGCCGTTGGTGAGGTGACCAAGCTTGAATGCAGTATTCTAAGTTAGATCTAACATAAGATTTATAGAATGCACAGATGACCTTACTTTTGTAACTGACATTCTTCTTAATAATACCTAGTACTTTATTTGCTTTATTCCTAGCTTCTAAGCACTGCTTTGAAAACTTAGATCACTATAACTTACTATAACGGCTAGATCTTTTCTAACCAGTTTTCTTGCATTTAACAACTTATAACTTAGTTATTTCTGCCAGAATGGAAGAGTCTGCATTTTCTGAACAATAAGTTCTGTCTGCCACTTACTAGCCCAGGCACCTAATTTATGAAGATCTTGTTACAGTTTGAAAATTGTCTAATGTTATATTGACTACTGTAGGTCAGACATTTTTGATCATCTGCAACTTTAGATATGTTACTATCTATCCCCCTCATTAACTCATTTAGATACACAATAAAAAAGTAATGGACCTCACGATGACTCCTGTGGTATCCCACTTTTCACTTTGACTCATGACCATTTGATTAATGACCCACTTTATAACTGACCTGATATTCAATGAACCTTTAATTTATATAAAAGTTTCCTTTGCCAAGCCTTGTCAAATGCTTTATTAAAATCCAAGTAAATACATCTACATCTTGCCCATTATCAACTTGATTAGATACAAACTATTAAAAGTCTAAGAGATTAGTTAAGAAGAGCTTTCCGATCGAAATCCATGCTGAGAATTTGCAAAAAACTTAACTTTTTTCTAAGTGAAGGTCAAAATATGACAATAAAAACCCACTCTAATAGATAGTTTATTTCCACAACAGTTTCATGCCCACTGACATCCTCTTCGGGTAGATACAGAAAAACGAATGAACCAAAACAAGAGGGAAAACAGTCCAGGGACCATTAAGAAATTCGCACCGAGGTTAGATCCGTTCTCACACACTGGAAGGGCATTTTTATTAAAGGGACCCGCACAAATTCGTACAAATTTAAAACTATCTTCTTGTTCTATACATACAGATTCTATTATTTTTTTTACATAACCTTCAGTTAACGAAAAACAATATGTAAGTTTGCCTTACATTGCCGGCTTAGAAAGAGTAGAACCGTTGACGAAAAATTTTAAATTTGCTTTGGCGTTCAAATATTCGTCTACCGTGAAAAGTAAATTGGTTAGGAATAACGTTGCAAAACACGAACGAGCCTGTGTCTACAGCATTCCCTGTAAAAGTTGTGATTTAGTATACGTAGGAGAAACTGGAAGAAATATTGAAACCCGTATTAAAGAACACAAATATGCCTTCAGAAGTTGTAATACTAATAATGCCATTTTTTATCACGCCAGCCAAAATAATCATGCTATAGATTGGGAATCAAGTAAGGTACTTTATAAATGTAATAATTATGTCAAAAGAAAAATGATAGAATCTGTATGTATAGAACAAGACCCTTCTGGGGTCGGGGGAACGGGATCTAGCCTAGGTACGAATTTCTTAATGATCTCTGGATTGTTTCCTTCTCGCCTTTTTCATTCGTTTTTCGATTTATAATTTCTGTATAATAAACAACAATGTAATAATCAATGTAATAATAAATTTATAATTTCTGTAATAAATAATAATGCAATATTAAATGTAATAAATGTAATAATAAATGTAATAATTATGTAAAAAAAAAAAAAAATAGAATCTGTATGTGTAGAACAAGAAGATAGTTTTAAATTTGTGCGAATGTACTTATAAGCGGGTCCCTTTAATAAAAAATGCCCTTCCAGTGTCGGGAGAACGGGATCAAACCTAGGTGCGAATTTCTTAATGGTCCCTGGACTGTTTTCCCTCTTTTTTTGGTTCATTCGTTTTTCTGTATCCACCCGAAGAGGATGCCAGTGGACATCGAAACTGTTGTGGAAATAAACTTTGTCTATTAGAGTGAGTTTTTCTTACCATGCTGAGAACTTGAAATGAGGTAATAGTTGTCCAAATGCTCTTGAATGTTATTTTTTATAACTCCTTCTAATATCTAAGATACTAGAAAGAGTTATAAAAGTTATAAAGTTATAAAGTTATAAAAGTTATAATAAGGTTATAAAAAATAATATCATTGATAGGGAAGATTCTTCCCTACTAATGATGTTATTCTTTTATAATTTTTTCTAGTATCTTCCCGACCAATGATGTTAGACCAACAGGCATATAATTTCTTTCTTCCTATTTATTACCCTTCTTGTAAATGGGCACTATATTTGCTGACTTTTAACTCTGTGCCATTGATCACACTTAACGTTATTAGGACGTGCATCCTTGTCACCTGGTTCAGCTTCAAACCTAACCTCTACCTTTACCTCACCACCAAAGCCTCCTGCTACACTATTAATGGTAAGGTCATCTAACTAACTATATATATATATATATATATATATATAATATATATATATATATATATATATAATATATATACCTTGGTTAACCTTGATTAACCTTGGTTTTCTTCGCCCCAATTGTTCATTCTGACGAAGTCAACCTTGTCACTCCACCTTAGACCTTCAGTTTAACGTGAGATCCGAACCACGCCCCACCAGCAGACCAGCGTCTTAACCACTAGGCCACCCAGATGTGTGTATATATATATGAGGAGGGGATTCTTTTAGGAGGAGATTGTAGACACCAATCGACCAGGGAAGTACTCCAGGGGGGGGGGAGACGATATGCATGAGACAGGGAGTGCTGGAACTCCCGTTTTCCTGTCACTGTCCTCTTTAGCTGATCTTTTTCCTTGTCTCATCTACCGTGTGAGCAGTCCAGCATGCTCTCAAACGCACGCTTCTTCCTCTATTCCTCACTGCCTGCATGCATCTTACACATTCCACATTCTTTTCAAAATTAAAAAAATGGTATAGTTTTTAACAGCTTCAGAGACCTTAATTTCGACTCTCTCTTTTTCCTTCTTTTTTTGGGGGGGAGGGTGCGGCGTTGGCCCTTGACCCCTCACTCATTCCTGCATAAAATATATATATATATATATAAATTCAGAGTGGTTCTTGGACTGATGCATTGGGTAGGCAGAATATTATATAGGATATATATATATATATATAGGATATATATATATATATATATATATATATATATATAATATATATATTATATATATAATATATATATATATATATAATTATATATATATATATAAAATTGGCAAACGAACTAATTTCATTACACATTCTAAATACAGTTTTGATGATTCGTGTTTTGTACATGCTTTGCCAAATTTTTAAGATCTCGATAGCGCCTTTACTCCATACCTCGTTTCCAGAATCACTATTAAAAAGTAAACAAGGCCAACAGAACAATTTCTGTCTTATTGGGCATCCAGTCAGCCATATTTTTTTGCTAAACCAATCATTTGAGAAGGCTCTATTGCCTTGTTTATCAGATGTTATGATTTTGAAATGATTTAATTTAGGCCTACCTGAGTTTTTAATCTGAATTTGCAGTTCTCTTTCCAATTTTAAAAAAATTGTTTTTAACAAAGAGTCGACACTAATTTCCATTATAATAAGGCACTAGAATAGTAACTTATATGAAAGAAAGCACATAATCACATCATCTATCACTCACACGTTGTCAAACTTGTCATACTAAAGACTAAGTGATTTGTATATTCGCGCAAAACCCCCCCCCCCAATCCCCTTGTGACGTCATACACCATTCGCCTATCAATCTTCTTCCTTTAATCCCACCCCCCAAATCGTAGTTTCTCATATTTTTTCATACAGGATGGCTTCATAATGAGCGTAAGCGTGCAAAATGTATCGTTTAGTAGGAAAGTCCGCGCGCTGACCATATGTACATTTACTCTGTATTAAAAATGGCATATATCAAATCCGCCATACTAGTTGAATTTATATTATACATTCAAGGTAGGCAGGGCGTTTTAGGTTGTAATAGCTAATATGAAAAAAGAAATCATATGATATTGAATTAAGAGGGCGTGATCGACAGATTTTGTCTAATTGCGCTAATTTATATTGATATATTTATGCTTCTAAAGTTTGACAAAATTAATGGTCAGGCAAAGCCTACCTAAAAATTTGAATTTGCTTCTTTCTGTTGTTCGTGTTCCTTTCCTGTTGCTTTTATATTGGTTATTATTTTAATAATGTGATCCAATATTATAGCTGGGGATATTTCTACGTTATCAATTAGGTTGCTGTTGTTTGTGAATACCAAATCTAGGCAGTTGTTTTTTCTTGTGTTTTCTGTTATTTCTTGTGTTAACATAAATTCATCAGCTTGAGTTAGTAGCATTTTTACCTGCTCCTGGTGGTCTTCCCGCGTGCCCCCCCTTGTCCTGGTGTATGCATATATTTTTTTCTATCCTTTTATTTTTCATGAATGGAAAATTAAAATTATCACAGAGAAAAATATTTGGGGTTGGAGAATGTAGACCTTTTACCCAATTTCTTACCTCTGTAATGGAATCTGAGAATTTTGAGGTTAGCGTGTTCAGGGGTCTGTACACTACAATTTGTACCATATTTAATTTTTCAACGTTTGCTGCTACACATTCTACGTAGCTGTTTCAAGTACAGTACTTATAGTCATTTCTGCCATATGCCTTTCGCGTGTGTAAATACACACCCTCCTTTACGTCTCACTGTTCTGTCGGTTCGGAGGATGTTATAGTTGTCAATTTGTATTTCTTTTTTGTCAGTACAGAACTCACAGTTTTCACAATTCGCCGGACAGTTCTTTAGATGGGTTTCCGTGAGGCATGCAAAATCTACTCCGGTTTCTTGCATGGGTCCTTTCAGGTATAAAACTTTGTCCGTGGAATGGTTTGATTTCAGTCTCTGAATGTTGACTAGGATTATTATTATTATTTTTTCCCTTTCGTTTTTACATACTTGTGCTTCCGATTCGTTTTCCAATGGTGGTGCCGGTTTCCTTGCCTCGTGATCCTCCGAGAATTTTCTTCTCTTTGTCTTGTTCGATACCCGTTGTCCCGATATCGCATGTAATGTCGTTCTGTATGCCTTCTGTACGGCTCTCGGATCCCTATATTTGTCAGTTGGCTTTGTATTTGTTAGATGGTATTCAATAGTTGAATTGTGTTGGCTACATCTAAAAAATTGGTAGCCCTCTTTGTTGCTGGTTTCGTTTGCTCCCGTGTCGGGTTCCTTTGAGGGTGGTGGTAACAGCATTTTCGTCCATATTTGCACCTCCCATATCTTGCATAGGTGTTGCAGACAGTAAGATGGTGGAACTTGCACTTTTTTCAAATTTGCAATATCCTCTTGTGTAATGTGTGTTACATAACGTGGGATGTGCATAGATGTATTGCCCATCCCGATATCTGCAGTACCATTTTGCGTATATTTACAGACGGTATTTTCTACGCTTCTATTTCTTGTTATCTGATTATTTTCTATGTTCTTAGTTTTGATATTAGCATTATTTTTCTTCTGCTGTTTATTTCCTACGTTTTAGTTTTTAGCTTTTTATCATTTTGCTCGTTGGGCAGTTTTACTGCATCGCAACTTTTACTTATCTCTTTTCTTTGTTTTATGTCTTCATTCCGTATTATATTGTTATTCGTTATTTCCTCTTCTCTCTCATCCACCCGAATTTTCATTGGGACATTTCCGGACTCTTGTTTCCCCATTATTCCCTTCTTTTCTGTAACACTCAAGTTCGCTTTCTCCATTTCTTTAAATATCGCAAAGGAGTTTACAGTCTGTGTCCATGCGTCACACAGAAATTTGATTCCCGCGATCTGTTTCGCCTTCGAGACGAGAGATATTTTCCTATCATCTCAATTCATGCAGATAAAGTCGTGCAGTTTTTGAAAGAAATCGCATCTTATTGCTGCATTTTCAGTTGTTTCCAGACTACAAAAATTGCAGATTAAGTGAGAATTTAGACCCATGGTCATGCTATTCATTAATTATCGTAAAAAGAAATACACACAAATTTATTTTCCCTTTCTCTCTCTTTTCTTTCCTTTCGATGGTCACGAGGGTTTTGTGACCTTTACATTTTATGACCTTTTTCCTGCCTTGTTTCAAAATTTCTCGAATGCCAACCTTATTACGGTTTAATATATACGTTAAACTGGTGATAATTTATGTAAACTCTATTGCACTTTCTTAATTTTAATGAATTTCACTTTATCTATACTAATAATTGTGACGGTCGAACTGCGAACTTTCTTTCGTTGTCTCTTATGATCGGCCAAACCACTGGCCAGATTTGGATGAGACTTGGGGGATAGGGGTTCCTGAGGCGAGGAAAGAACATAGGCTACGTGGCGTCGGCCTCTGAGGTCATCTGAGTCCGCTAGAGGCCTCTGTATTCCGGATTGGTTGAAAGATAGTGACATCATAGACACGTCATAAAAGATAGTGACATAAAATGGCCGGAGCTCTAGCATATACATATATATATATATATGAGAACATAGGCTATGTGGCGTCGGCCTCCGAGGTCATATATATATATATATATATATATATATATATATATAATTTATGTAACGCACAGAGGCACTTCATGCGCTATCGGGACAAGTAAAAAGAGGTAAATTCTCGGAGGACCACAAGGCAACGAAACCGGCACCCCCATTGGAAAACAAATCGGAACCACCTGTATGCGAAAACGAAAGAGAGAAAATAAAAATAATCCTAGCCAACATTCAGGGCCTTAAATCAAACCATTCCACGAACAAAGTTTTATACCTGAAAGGACTCATACAAGAAGCCGGAGCAGACTTTGCATGCCTCACGGAAACTCATCTAAAGGACTGCCAGTAGGGTTTCTTTCCCGGGATCCCGGCTGTTTTTATTGGATTTGAAAATCCCGGGAATTGGACAAATATCCCGGGAAATCCCAGAATTTTAAAATGACTTAATTTATTTTTTATTGATTTATTTGTTTTTTCTTTTGTTATTAGAAGGCGCTTGGGTAGAATTAAAGAAAACTGCATAATATTTACCACATTTTATTCTACTTTTCTGCTTTCTTAAATGAACACCTACTAGCATTAGCAACTTAGAGCAATCTAAAAGTGGGCCCGTATGCCAAAAACTGGCCGAGGGAATGTCGCTAGCGCTGCGTATAATACAAGGAACCGAGTCTCAGTATATTATCTAGCGATCGCAGGCAACTCATCTTGCATGCAACTTCTTACTGACCCACAGACAGCGTTGCCAGACGTACGATAATTATCGCATAAATACGATAATTTTGACTTTCGTACGATGTTTTGAATTGAATATTATTTGTTTTGAATTGTGATATTGAATTTCAATTTTACTACTTTTTTTTTACAAAGCTGGGCTACTTTTTGTCAAATAGTTCTGGCAACTTTCTTGCAGTGTTTCCAGAAATTTTTAGCCAAATTATGTTAAACCTGCTGCTAAATTATGCTGAATCGCCTAAAATTATGCTAAACCTGTTTCCATTTTATGCTAAAAATATTCTAAGTAATTACTTTCATTTTATGGGCTATTTTTAGGGAAGAAAATACATAAAAATGCTAATTTTCTTCATTTTAGTCAGTTTAGCTACTTTTATAATAAACTCTGAATCAAAAAAGAAGAAAAAATGGGTTTAAAAAATTGTGGAGAAAGATATAATTTTCAGTATTCTTTCTACATCAAAAATAAAAAGGCATACTAATGTCACTCACTAAATCATCATAATACATGAAACCATTCTTATTTCCTGAGTACGCATGATAAATATTATGTTTAATAAATAATAAATAGCTACCACTAATTGGTAAACTCAATTCAAGTACTACAATGCAAAAGTGGTCATCTAGGCATAAGTAATTGGTTATCCCAATTCTAAAAGGGTATTTTATCACTGAACAATAACAAAAATTACCGTTCTCTTAAATATACAACCATTTCCTGGATTTACCGGGATCCCGGGAATTGGCTTAATTTTTCTGGGAATTTCCGAGATTTTCCGGGATGAAGAAAGCTGCATATAAGGAGAAACCCTAAATGCCAGGCGAACTGTGAAAATTGTGAGTCCTGTATTGACAAAAAAGAAATACAAATTGACAACTATAACATCCTCCGAGCCGACAGAACAGTGAGACGTAAAGGAGGATGTGCTATTTACACACGCAAAAGGCATATGGCAGAAATGACTATAAGTACCTCAAACAACTACGTAGAATGTGTAGCAGCAAAAGTTGAAAAATTAAATATGGTACTAATTGTAATGTACAGACCCCCAAACACGCCAACCTCAAAATTTTCAGATTCCATTACAGATGTAAGAAACTGGGTAAAAGATCTACACTCTCCAACCCCAAATATTTTTCTCTGTGATAATTTTAATTTCCCATTCATATAATATAAGAGGATAGGAAAAAGTATATGTATACACCAGGAAAAGGGGGGCACAAGAGAAAACCAGGAGCAGGTAAAAATGCTACTACCTCTAGCTGATGAATTTATGTTAACGCAAGAAATAACAGAAAACACAAGAAAAAACAACTGCCTAGATTTGGTATTCACAAACAACAGTAATCTAATTGATAATGTAGAAATATCCCCAACTATGATATCGGACCACAACATCATTGAAATAACAACTCATATAAAGCAACAGGAAAGGGGAGAACACGCACAACAGAAAGAAGCAAATTCGAAACTTTTAATTTTCACTCAAAAGCTATAAACTGGGAAGATATGACATCCAGCATGGAAGTAATAGATTGGAAAACCATTTTCGAGGCAAAGACAACGGAGGAGATGCTAATGACGTTAGAGGAGAAGACGTTAGAAATTGTGGAAAAACATGTCCCAAAAATACAACAAAGAGGAAAGAGAAGCAGGTTCGAGAGACAAAAGAGGGCATTGTTTCGAAAGAGAAAGAGTGACTGCAAAATTAACAAAGCTGGGCACTTGCGGTTTTTTTTGCGGTACTGCGGTACTGCGGTACTACCGCACTACCAAACCGGCACCGCATAACGCAGTACCGCAAAGGATCGCTGAAAGTACAGGCTGTACTTTCAGCGATCCTTTGCGGTACTGCGTTATGCGGTACCGGTTTGGTAGTGCGGTAGTACCGCAGTACCGCAGTACCGCAAAAAAACCCGCAAGTGCCCAGCTTTGAAAATTAAGTAACTGTAAATATAACATCAGAAAAATATTAAATGATAAACTGCAAAGTATCGATGACGTCATCCAGGAACTAATCGAGAAGCATACAGAAAAAGAAGAAGACGACGCTATAGAAGCGATAAAGGCTAACTCAAAGTACTTCTATATTTTCGCAAAAAGAAAGTCGAAAAACCATGCGACTATCGGACCTTAAAAAACGAGAACAGTGCTTTATCTGATGATCTAACAGAAGTAGCTGAAATATTAAGAGCTCAGGACGAATCATCTTTCAGTATCCCAAAAACTGACAAATTGATATGCGATAGAAACGCGTTCTTTGAAGAACTACAAGGGAAAGTATAACGGATTTCGACTTTATGACGGATGATATTACACAAGCTATAGGGAAACTAAAAACATACTCAACGGCAGGACCGGATAAATGGAATGCCATATTGATCAAAAACTGTAAGAATGCAATCGCTGAGCCCATATACTGGATATGGAGACGATTACTAGACACGGGAGAAATACCGGGCATCCTGAAGAGCGCGAACATAGCCCCAATATATAAAGGAGGAGATCGATCCGAGGCCAAAATGCATAAGCTAGTGTCGCTTACATCTCATCTCACTAAAATATTTAAAAAAATAGTTAGACAGAAAATCTATGACTTTTTGGGAACTCATAAAAAATTCAATGATAACCAACATGGGTTTCGGTCAGGCAAATCATGCCTATCACAACTAATGGAACACTACAACAACATTATTGATGCACTTGAAAGTAATAAAAACTATGATGTACTATACACAGACTTTGCTAAAGCGTTCGACAAGTGTGACCATGGAATCATAATACTTAAACTGAAATATATGGGAATAACAGGAAAAGTAGGGAAATGGATATATAATTTCCTTAGTGAGCGGCGGCAAGTCGTTACAGTACAAGGAGTATCTTCATCAGAATCAGAGGTCCTCAACTCAGCACCACAAGGAGCAGTATTAGCTCCACTACTCTTCATAATCATGCTAACTGACATAGATGAGGACGTTACCAGAGACAGCACAGTAACATCCTTTGCTGATGACACAAAGATCAGTCGAAAAAAAAGAAACCTAGAAAATATAGGATCTCTACAAACCGACATAAACAGAATCTACAAGTGGACGGAAGACAACAATATGAAGTTTAACAGAGAAATTTCAGCTGATACGGTACGGAAAAAGAGAAGACTTAAAATTCATGGAATATCATACCCCAAATGGACAGGAAATTCAGAGAAATTACAGAGCAAAAGATTTAGGGGTTGTAATGACAGATGATGCGAAGTTTGAAACACAAAATAAGATAGCAGTAAACAGAGCAAAGAGAATAACGGGACAAACATTGAGGACCTTTAAACTTCACAGCCAAGATCAACGGGTGCAAAGAACTAAATTACTGGGAAAGGCTACGCGAACTAGACCTATATTCACTGGAAAGGAGAGAGAGAGAGATACACCATTATTTACACTTGGAAAATAATGGAGAAACTAGTCCCTAATCTTACTCTGAACCCTATAACTCCCCAAACAACAGTGGAAAGTAGAAACGGTAGACTGTGTCGTATTCCCAAATTGAAGGCGAAATAGGGAACATCCTTAACCTTGAAAGAAAATAGTTTTGTTGTGAGAGGACCAAAACTGTTTAATCAGCTACCCAAAGACCTAAGAAACACGAAGGGAGTTGAAGTGGACACCTTCAAAAGAAGACTAGACGTCTGGTTCAGAACAATCCCCGACGAGCCTGGCGTACCTGGCTATGTGAGGTGGAGAGCACAAGAAACCAACTCAGTACTTCACCAGGCCAACTCGAGAGGAGGGGCGACAAGCTTGACCTTCGCGAAATGAGGAATCATCGCGCGGAACTTTTGTAAGGTTGTAAGGTAAGGTATATAGGCTGTGACATCGGCCTGCGAGGTCATATGTATATATATATATATATATATATATATAGATATATATATATATACTGTATATATATATATATGCACACACACTGCATATATCGAAACCCACGGTAAAATTATTGAATACCCGGTTAAGTCAACTGTACGCCTTTGACGATTGGTTAGGATAAGTCGTGATATATAACTGTTATATATATATATTTATATATTAATGTGAAGAACGACGCTTGTATAGAAGAACTTTCCGCACAAGATGAGGAGGGAGAACGAACAAATGAAAAATGAGGTAACCACCCGGGAATCGAACCCGGGATCTTCCGATTGCCAGTCAGATATGCTAACCACTACACCATGGGCCTCGATTAATCAGAAGTCGTAATTCTCCTACATACGAGCAGAAACCAATGCCCTGAGGGGGCACCTCCCGCATGCCGCACATATATAGTGTAGTGGTTAGCATATCTGACCGGCAATCGGAAGATCCCGGGTTCGATTCCCGGGTGGTTACCTCATTTTTCATTTGTTCGTTCTCCCTCCTCATCTTGTGCGGAACGTTCTTCTATACAAGCGTCGTTCTTTACATTAATTATACTGTGTGTTGTTTGCAGTTAATATATATATATATATATATATATATATATATATAGCGTTCAACTTCCACCAGGGCAAAGTCGGGTCGCTCCGCTAGTAATTTATATGCACGGATTCACTGATACTTTATACACTTTTGGGTGTAAACAGAATAAACCGCCGAGTAATTTGTTCCCTTCTTTTTTCGATGTTAATTGAGAGAGAGACACAACACTTCCATTTCCCACAAGGTACGAGCAAAATTAATATTTTTTAAACTTATTTTAACTTTTTATTAATAATCAGTACATTTTGAGGATCTTTTTGGTTTGACGGCCTGTAATATTTTTTAACATTACTTGTTTTTTATTGTCCACTTTTAATCGAGGATTTAAAAAATAACATTCATGTTTTAGAGAAACAAATAGTGAGGCAGTTATACATTTTAGTTTAGAGAATATCATATACGCTTTAAGATTCCAAAATCCCTGAAAGTTTTAGGTCAACTGTACGCTCATGACGATTCGTTAGGTTAAGTCATGATATTTTCGTTTGTTTTGACAGTAAACTAAAGAAAATATCATGACTTAACCTAACCAATCGTCAAGGGCATACAGTTGACCTAACTGGGCATTCAGTTAACCTAACCAGTTGGTAGAGTCTAGAATTTGACGGTCCCGTAGCCATGACTCGTTTTTTTCTGCCGGCCGTCAAACCAAAAAGATCCCAATACGGTTTAAAAATATATATTTTAAATTTGTTAAATTGCATATAACTGCCTCACTATTTGTTTCTCTAAAACCTGAATCTTATTTTTGAAATCCTCGATTAAAACTGGACAATAAAAAACAAGTAATGTTAAAAAATATTACAGGCCGTCAAACCGAAAAGATCCCATTTTGAATAGGAGAGAAATTAATTTATTTAATTTAACAGCTATGAACATTAATAAAAACAAAAAATATTTTTCGTTTCTTCAAAAATTTGACGATTTATTACATTACATTATCATTATTATTGGTCATACCTAACCTAACCTAACCTAACCCAAACCTAACCTAACCTAACTTAATCTAGCTTAACATAGCCTAACCTATCCTAACCTGACCTAACCTAATCTAACCTCGTTGGTGCCCATAGAACGAAAAAGCCCCATATATACATACTATATATACATATATATATATATATATATACACACACACACATTTCAACTGCAAACAACATACAGTATAATTAATGTAAAGAACGACGCTTGTGTAGAAGAGCGTTCTGCACAAGATGAGGAGGGAGAACGAACAAATGAAAAATGAGGTACCATCCGGGAATCGAACCCGGGATCATCCGATTGCCGGTCAGATATGCTATCCACTACAGTGCCTACACCATGGACCTCGATCAATCAGAAGTCGTAATTCTCCTACATACGAGAAGAAACCAATGCCCTGAGGGGGCACCTTCGCATGCCGTACATATATACATTTCAACTGCAAACAACATGAAATGTATATATGTACGGCATACAAAGGTGCCACCTCAGGGCATTGGTTTCTGCTTGTATGTAGGAGAATTACGACTTCTGATTGATCGAGGTCCATGGTGTAGTGGATAGCATATCTGACCGGCAATCGGATGATCCCCGGTTCGATTCCCGGGTGGTACCTCATTTTTCATTTGTTCGTTCTCCCTCCTCATCTTGTGCGGAACGCTCTTCTACACAAGCGTCGTTCTTTACATATATATATATATATTTGCGAACGCAAATGGCAATCTGTTGATTTTCAGATCATACCACTAATTTGCATGTTGTTTTTAATGAAAGGTAATTTGCATTTAATTACAAAGGTAGTTATCGCAATTACCTGCCTTAATTACTCATATTCAGAGGAAAATATTACTTATAAAAGGGATATTGATTTAAAGCTGCATGGATACAAAATGTTTCAAACAACGAATTAAACTTTATTAAGAATCGGAATTGAAACACACACACACACACACACACACACACACACACACACACTCACATATATATATATATATATATATATATATATACATACACACACACTCCGTTGTAGAAGTCGTATTTTTGTCTTCATTTCTTGAATGAAATATAGACGGCAATATCACAGATTTAAGTCCTCCAACGCCGGTCACTAACCATGGGTGGAAACCAATATAGAGGTTTTGATGGAAACCATTCATTTGAAATGCATTTTTGGGAAATAATGCATATTGTGAGTATAATGTATACAATGTTTATTCAAATACTCTTCTCGATAAATGCTTTCCCTCAAAACTCGTATACTGGTTGTCATAGTAACTTGACATCATTAGTGAACTTAATTAATATGAAATTGCTAAGTCTTTAGTAGAAAATCATGACTGTATAGGGGCTTAATGCAGTTACCTGGTATATGGTTGAATCAGCCATGCATTTAGCTTTGGGAAGAAAGTATTTTCCGCTTGTATGAAATTAGATGTAAACCAAAAAAAAATTTAAAAGTTATAGAACCAGCATCAAATACTTTAATTTAATTTGAATAGAAAGTTTGTTTGGGTTAAATTTAGACTAAGAAAGTACTGCGTTCAAAATTAAAAGGTACAGTTTTGTTAAAGTAACTGATGTTACTTTAAAATTAATTTTGTTATAACGGTCACTGCCCTTCTGAATTTTCAAACGGCATGTTTCCTCCTTTAAAGAGTGTGTGCAGTATCAGACTTTCGACACATTCTTATCCCGTTTATCTCTAACTCTTCTCTAATGCAAGGGTTACTCGGTATTCTTAATCTTTCAGCTACTCAACCGATCAATTCTGAAACAACCTTCCTCAATCCTCTTTCCCCTTGTCTATGACCTCCAATCTTTTAAACAGAGTGTCCAGGCATCTCGAAAGCTCTGGACTTTGATTTCAGAAATCATCCTGCATTAAAAAACAAAAAAGTGGATTTTATATTGTATACAAGCATTGGATCACCTGAAGATCAGGGGCCCCCAGCCTTCTTTAGTTAACTTTATAAGGCTAACTAATGAAAATATCACGAGTTCACGACCTAACCTAACCAATCGTCAAGGGCGTACAGTTGACCTAACAATTGGTTAGGTTAGGTCGTGATATTTTCGTTAGTTAGCCTTATAAGGCTAACTAAAGAAGGCTGGGGGCCCTGATCTTCAGGTGATCCCAGACATTTTTTATTCTGGGAAGACATACTTTTATTTTATGTTAGTAATACTCGCATACGGATTTGCTTCCATACACAAGGTCTAATGAAAACACACACACGCACACACACACACACACGTATGTATCTCCGCATAAGCGAGGTACCGATTTTCTTAAATAACTAAATAACTAAACCTGGAAAGTTGTGATAAATGTTTTGAACGCAGCTCAGGGCTCGAAGGGTGTTTTCTGTAAGTCATTAAATAGTGATGTTCTTGCTAATCTAGCCTAACTTAACCTAACGAAACCTTAACTAACCTAACCTAGCGTAACCTAACCTAATCAGAACAAACATATATTTTTTTTCTGACAATAAAAATGTTTCCAATTTTTTATATAAATTTTTAATGTTCCGAGGTATCGAATGTGTTACCTCACAAAAATAAATTACTCCACTACATCAGTGAATTATAACACACTCGACCGCTCTTAGGCCCATTGCTTACGCGCGCGCGCGCACACAGACACACACACCCACACACACACACACACACACACATATATATATACTGTATATATATATATACCTTTCAACCTTTCAAATATTCCGTGCGATGATTCCTCGTTTCACGAAAGTCAAGCTTGTCGTCCCTCCTCTCGAGTTGGCCTGGTGAAGTAGAGAGTTGGTTTTTTTGCTCTCCACTTCACATAGCCAGGTACGCTCGGCTCATCGGGGATTGTTCTGAGTCAGACGTCTAATCTTCTTTTGAAGATATCCACCGCAACACCACTCGTGTTCCTTAGTTCCTTGGGCAGCTGGTTAAACAGTCTTGGTCCTCTCACAACAAAACTATTTTCCTTGAGGGTTCAGGATTGAGGATGTCTAGCCTTTAATTTGGGAACATGACACAGTCTTCCTTTTCTACCTTCCACTGTTGTTTGGGGGGAGTTATAGGGTTAAGAGTAAGATTAGGGGTTAGTTCCTCCATTATTTTCCAAGTGTAAATAATGGTGTACCTCTCTCTTCTTTCCAGTTAATATAAATTTAATTCACGTAACCTTTCCCAGTAATTTAGTTCTTTGCATCCATTGATGTTGGCTGTGCAGCTTTTATGAATCCCTTCTAGCTGATTAATGTCTTCTTTTTGGGGATGTTAGGACCGAGCAGTATTCCAACTTGGGTATGATCAGTGTTTTCAATAGAGGAATCATTATATTCCTATCCCTTCGTTTAAAAGTTCTCAGCATCTGTCCAGTTATTGTTTTTGCTCTGTTTACTGCTATCTTATTTTGTGTTTCAAATTTTGCATCATCAGCCATTACAACACCTAAATCTTTTACTTTAGAATTTCTCTGAATTTCATGCCCATTTGGGGTATAGTATTCCATGGACTTTAGGTCCTGTCTTTTTCCGTACTTTAACAGTTGAAATTTCTCAGTGTTAAATCTCATATTATTGCCTTCCGACCAATTGTAGATTCTGTTCATATCTGTTTGTAGGGATTTTATATCCTCTGGGTTTCTTATTTTTCTAATAATCTTTGTGTCATCGGCAAAGGATGTTACTGTGCTGTCACCGGTAACTTCTTCACCTATATCAGTCAGCATGATTATGAAGAGTAATGGAGCAAATACTGTTCCTTGTGGTACTGAGATAAGGACCTCTGATGAAGATGAAGATATTCCTTGAACTTTAACAACTTGCTGCCCCTCACTAAGGGAATTATATATCCATTTTCCTACTTTTCCTACTATTCCCATATATTTCAGTTTATGTGCTAAGATTCCATGGGTACATTTGTCGAACGCCTTGGCAAAGTCTGTGTATATTACATCATAGTTTTCATTACTTTCCAGTGCATCAATAATGTGGATATAGTGTTCCATTAGTTGTGATAGGCATGATCTGCCTGACCGCAATCCATGTTGGTTATCATTTAATTTTTTTCCGAGTTTTCAAAAAAATCTACGACTTTTTCTCTAACTATTCTTTTAAATATTTTAGTGAGATGAGATGTAAGCGACACTGGCCTATGTTTTTGTCCTCGGATCGATCTCCTCCTTTATATATTGGAACTTTGTTCGCTCTCTTCAGGATGCTCGGTATTTCTCGTGTCTAGTGATCGTCTCCATATCCAATATAGGGATTCAGCGATTGCATTGTTGCAGTTTTTGATCAGTGTGGCATTCCATTTGTCCGGTTCTGCTGCCAAATATGCTTTTAGTTTCCCTATAGCTTGTGTAATATCATCTGTTGTATGAACCCTCAAAGAATAGCCAGATTTGATTCCATCCGGTAGATAGGATTGATTTTTTAACTAGATCGAGTCCTTTATATATGAACAAGAAATATATATATATATATATATATATATATATATATATATATATGATGAATAAAACCACGAAGGAAAGGAAACACAAAATGGTGCTCAAGCGCTTTCGTCTAATGACATCCTCAGGAACACTGAAGTACATAAAAAGGTTACAGCCTATATATAGGTTACAGAAAGAAAAAAAAGAAAAAATAAATAACATACACACACACACACATATATATATATATATATATACATATCTATATATACAAATACATACATACATACATACATACATATATATGCAATAAACAGAGAAGTAAAAATAAAAAATTAAAAATTAAAACCTTAAAGGATTACCAGTGAGGCGTACAGATTTGTAAGGAAAAATATCGATTTTTAGCACAAGATCAAATGGATTATAAAAATACAAATTTATACTGGAATCTGCCCGGGTTTTAACACACTGCTGCCTATGGTCAGGTTTCGATATATATAAAAAATAAAATGCAAATTAAAAGTTAATAAAGTAGCAGACAAGTTTACCAAAGATTTAATGTTTTACCCTTCTTATCTAAATCTGTTTTAAAGGAATTCAAAATAACAGGATCGAGTTGAAAAAGACCTTTGCTTATGTTGAAGTTATTTGAAAGTTGGATAATGGCAGACTCAAGAATATTTCTATTAACAATGTTGCTTGAATGGAATAAAACTGAAGCATTATTCCAATCAATACAGTGGGCTAACTCTGACAAATGGACAAAAAGGGCACTGGACAACTGTCCTGTTCTAACGGAATATTGATGCTGTTTTATACGTGTGTGCAAATCCTTTCCCGTCTGACCTATGTAAAAGGAATCACATTGTTTACAACCAATTTTATAGATAATGCCTGAATTATTGGTAGGGCTTTTTTTACTATGATATTTTTCACAATATTGTTATATGAAAATACTACATTAATATCCAAAAGTTTAAGTACATTAGCAATGCCTAAAAAGCCCGGGAAAAATGGAAGTACTAAAATATTTTTTGACAAAGTACGAGTGTTAATATTGACACGATAGAAAGTTCGTTTTGCCTTGTTGAGACAAGATTCCATAAACGCAGATGGATAACACAAATCACTTCCAATACCGTTGATTTTTTCCAATTCGGCATCGATGTATTCCGGACTGGCGATCCTAAGGGCGCGGAGAAACATTGATGAAAATATGGCCTTCTTAGTGGGGGTATCATGTCCCGAGTAAAAGTGTACGTAGGACAAATTGTTTGTCGTTTTCCGATAGATACTAAACTTAAAACCTGGGCTTTCCCTATGTACACGCACATCCAAAAATGGGATTGAATTGTCTTGCTCCACTTCTAAAGTAAACTTAATGGAGGGGACTTGATCATTTAACTGAAGGAGGAAGCTATCCAGGTCACGATTCATGGGCCAGATACACAAAATATCGTCGACGTACCGCAACCAAGGGATGCCAACCCCCAGGATTCTCGGAATATAGTAATTTCGAAAAACTCCATATAAATATTGGAGAGGAGGGGCGATAAGGGGTTGCCCATAGCCATCCCAAAAACTTGTTGATAATACTCGTTATTGAAAGTGAATTTACAGTCTTTGATGCAAAGCTTAATGAGTTCCAAAACAATGTGTGAAGGTAGTGGCAGGTCATACTTATGTAATTCTTGGGAGAGAAAGTCAAGCATATCGTCAATCGGCACTTTTGTAAACAATGAACAAACATCAAAACTGATCAATTATCGTTAGTTTCAGTACGTGCATTATTCAATTTTTCCGTAAGATCCATGGAATTTTTTACATGTGAATCAGAGATAGTTCCGAGAATGGGGGACAAGACTTTGACAAGCCATTTGGAGAGTTTATAAGTAATAGAGCCCACCGAGCTAATAATAGGGCGCATAGGGTTACCAGGTTTGTGGGTTTTAATAAGACCGTAAAGGTAGGGCAGAGCAGGTGAAGTGGACATGAAAAGCGGAATTAAGTCCTTATGATCTTTGAGAAGGCGTTTCAAGCCACTATTAAATGATTTGATGACGTCATCCTGCGGGTTCTTCCTAAGTTTGTGTATGTGGCGTTCCTTCGGCTTGCTGTTCCCTCTCTTGTCTCCGTTTGTGTCCGTGTTTTCTTCTACATTAATGAAGGGGCATGCAATTCGTATCCGACGGAAGTTTCTTACTAAGTGTCTGGAGGAGCAAGTTCTTCCCAAATCCCTGCTTCCGATTCGCCTCAGACAAATTGACGACCATCCGTTCAACAACTTCAGCAGATTAATTTTAAAGAAACATATTGAAGTCACCAGACAAAATGAGTGGTCCGCCTTCAAAAATTTAAACATCGCCAAACATAATTTTGTAACCGTTATTCCCCAACCGTGGATCCAACCTTTGTTTGATGAAATTTACAACGAGTTGCGTCGGAGAACTACTTCACTTCGTAACATTTTGGATCGAAAAATTAAAAGTCTCATTCGAGATAGTCAGTGGAGTAAAAAAGCAAGCTCAAAGTGTGTTTTGAACCTTTCTTCGAAAAACATTAGTGACGATGCAAAAAGTGCCCTTGGATATGGTATGTCCTTTTTTATTGTTAAAAAACCTTCGGCTTTACAAATTTGTTACAGTCTCGCGTGTTTTGAAAAACAGTGTAATCTCCCTCAGTATTTGTTTAACATAGTTAAAGGCCTCGTTTATAGTGCGGCGAATGGTAATTACGAAGATAACTTTCCTAAACGTTTTCGCAATAGCCTCTCACAATTAAAAAAAGATGGGGAGCTCCATATTACTAAAGCAGACAAGGCTAACACCATAGTTATTATGGACAAAGTGGACTACATCGGAAAGATGAACGAGCTTCTCCAGGACCCCGCCACATACACCAAACTTAGGAAGAACCCGCAGGATGACGTCATCAAATCATTTAATAGTGGCTTGAAACGCCTTCTCAAAGATCATAAGGACTTAATTCCGCTTTTCATGTCCACTTCACCTGCTCTGCCCTACCTTTACGGTCTTATTAAAACCCACAAACCTGGTAACCCTATGCGCCCTATTATTAGCTCGGTGGGCTCTATTACTTATAAACTCTCCAAATGGCTTGTCAAAGTCTTGTCCCCCATTCTCGGAACTATCTCTGATTCACATGTAAAAAATTCCATGGATCTTACGGAAAAATTGAATAATGCACGTACTGAAACTAACGATAAATTGATCAGTTTTGATGTTTGTTCATTGTTTACAAAAGTGCCGATTGACGATATGCTTGACTTTCTCTCCCAAGAATTACATAAGTATGACCTGCCACTACCTTCACACATTGTTTTGGAACTCATTAAGCTTTGCATCAAAGACTGTAAATTCACTTTCAATAACGAGTATTATCAACAAGTTTTTGGGATGGCTATGGGCAACCCCTTATCGCCCCTCCTCTCCAATATTTATATGGAGTTTTTCGAAATTACTATATTCCGAGAATCCTGGGGGTTGGCATCCCTTGGTTGCGGTACGTCGACGATATTTTGTGTATCTGGCCCATGAATCGTGACCTGGATAGCTTCCTCCTTCAGTTAAATGATCAAGTCCCCTCCATTAAGTTTACTTTAGAAGTGGAGCAAGACAATTCAATCCCATTTTTGGATGTGCGTGTACATAGGGAAAGCCCAGGTTTTAAGTTTAGTATCTATCGGAAAACGACAAACAATTTGTCCTACGTACACTTTTACTCGGGACATGATACCCCCACTAAGAAGGCCATTTTTCATCAATGTTTCTCCGCGCCCTTAGGATCGCCAGTCCGGAATACATCGATGCCGAATTGGAAAAAATCAACGGTATTGGAAGTGATTTGTGTTATCCATCTGCGTTTATGGAATCTTGTCTCAACAAGGCAAAACGAACTTTCTATCGTGTCAATATAACACTCGTACTTTGTCAAAAAATATTTTAGTACTTCCATTTTTCCCGGGCTTTTTAGGCATTGCTAATGTACTTAAACTTTTGGATATTAATGTAGTATTTTCATATAACAATATTGTGAAAAATATCATAGTAAAAAATAGCCCTACCAATAATTCAGGCATTATCTATAAAATTGGTTGTAAACAATGTGATTCCTTTTACATAGGTCAGACGGGAAAGGATTTGCACACACGTATAAAACAGCATCAATATTCCGTTAGAACAGGACAGTTGTCCAGTGCCCTTTTTGTCCATTTGTCAGAGTTAGCCCACTGTATTGATTGGAATAATGCTTCAGTTTTATTCCATTCAAGCAACATTGTTAATAGAAATATTCTTGAGTCTGCCATTATCCAACTTTCAAATAACTTCAACATAAGCAAAGGTCTTTTTCAACTCGATCCTGTTATTTTGAATTCCTTTAAAACAGATTTAGATAAGAAGGGTAAAACATTAAATCTTTGGTAAACTTGTCTGCTACTTTATTAACTTTTAATTTGCATTTTATTTTTTATATATATCGAAACCTGACCATAGGCAGCAGTGTTAAAACCCGGGCAGAGTTCCAGTATAAATTTGTATTTTTATAATCCATTTGATCTTGTGCTAAAAATCGATATTTTTCCTTACAAATCTGTACGCCTCACTGGTAATCCTTTAAGGTTTTAATTTTTAATTTTTTATTTTTATTCTCTGTTTATTGCATATATATGTATGTATGTATGTATGTATGTATTTGTATATATAGATATGTATATATATGTATATATATTGGTGTGTGTTTGTATGTTATTTATTTTTATTTTTTTCTTTCTGTAACCTATATATAGGCTGTAACCTTTTATGTACTTCAGTGTTCCTGAGGATGTCATTAGACGAAAGCGCTTGAGCACCATTTTGTGTTTCCTTTCCTTCGTGGTTTTATTCATCATAAATATTTTTCACGTGTTACTTTCGTGAAATAATTTTCATATATATATATATATATATATATATATATATACAGGGTGGGCCGTAAGTTTCCATACATAGGAAAATTTAAATTATGGTCTTCACGTGCGTCGGTATTTGGATCAGCAGTTTCCGGATGCTTGGATTGGTGGGCGTGGTCCTGTGGAGTGGCCTCCCAGATCCCCAGATCTTACCCCCCTTGATTTCTATCTTTGGGGGCACTTGAAGGCCATGGTGTATCAGGAAAAGATACGAGACATAAATCATCTAAAGGAACGTATCACCAACGCCATTACAAGCATAACGTCAACTGTGCTAATGCGTGTTCATCAACAGTGGGGAACACGTATTGAAATGTGTTTTCAAAACAATGGCAACCATGTAGAGCATATTATATAAATAAAAATGGTTGTCCATAAAAAATGTTTATTTTTCCTATGTATGGAAACTTACGGCCCACCCTGTATATATATATATATATATATATATATATATATATATATAATGTATATGTGGTGTGTGTGTATATATATATATATATATATAATATATATACAGTACTAAGGTGTATAAAAATTCACTAATTTATTTTTTATCACTTTTCTTTCAGGTTTGATTTTGCTAGATAACTCTGTCATTTTTTAATGTTTAAAATGTGAGTGTGGTTCATAGTTTCAAGCTGGAGTGACAGTGATAGACTTCATTTCATACAGGATGGGGCACTCCTCCTATCGCTCATTTTGCACAGACTGTTCGTGATAAGATAGACAATACGTCTCTTGGTGGGTAGATAGGTTGGCGAGGAAAATGAAGAAAATGAATTCCATTAATGTCACTCCCGCTTGATACTTTGGGACACACACACACACACACACACACACACACACACACACACAAGGTGTTAACTTTTATCTTGTCGTACCGTTATGATCAGCTCAGGTAACTCCGATTCCCAAGTCCCAGGTTCAAATCTTTGTGATATACATATACTGTATATATGAACTAAATCTAGTCATTATGAACGTGTATGTAGTGTCTCACCAATCACCACAAAAAAGTTAATTGAACTTTGTTAAGAATAAAATAGTAAAACCCTTTAAAATCACTCAGAATTCCCGAATGAATGAATGAGTAATTCTTTATTTATAAAATTAATGTATTACAGTTTTACAATTTTTTGTTGTTGCAATAACTTTAACATAATTTTAACATAAAAAAAATAAAGTGAAATTGAATTATTTATTTAAT
The DNA here is from genome assembly GCA_023014485.1 of Bathynomus jamesi. Classification (NCBI taxonomy): domain Eukaryota; kingdom Metazoa; phylum Arthropoda; class Malacostraca; order Isopoda; family Cirolanidae; genus Bathynomus; species Bathynomus jamesi. The sequence continues at coordinate 266,847 of JAJOZX010004270.1, forward strand.
TTAATTTGGCCTTAACTTTAAGCTTTAAGCTTTGCCGCACCAAATATATCCATTTGTAGCAATTTTACTTCCTGTTTATAACATGGAAGTAAAATGATGAAATTATTTATGGTAAGAAGTTCCAAGGCAACATTACAGAAGATGACAGAATGCAGCGAGCAATAATGCTATTAGATATTATGGAAAATTATGCATTTACCAAGGAAATTTGGGAAGCGAATCGAGAGACAGAAGGATTATTTGAAGAAATAAATATGAATTCAGAGGATGTACATTGAATAAGTCAAAAGTACAAAATTAATGGAAGTAGAGTGAAAATTGCTACTGCGAGAAAAATACTCAGAAGAAATACTACTTATAATAGAAAGCGAAACTAAACCCATATTAGTGAAACATGTTTTGAAGAAACGAAAATGAAAACGTAGCAAACTCGAGAGAAACAACAGAACCTTATTTAAATAGCGGAAACAAGTCGTAAAAAATATCGGCAGATGCAAAACGGACTCAAGGAGACTTAAGCTAGTTAGAGGTAGGACTGAGAATAAGTATGCAATGGTTATCACAGGCATGGGTTCCATCCACGAAGACTACCAACCTGCTTCAGAGATACTACAATGCTATAAGAATAATTATCAATCATGAATGACATAATTGGTGCTCTTCCAATATGTGCTCTACCGCGAAACTGTGATCTACCATATTCCAATACGTGCTCTACCGTGAAACTAGCCTTATAAGGCTAACTAACGAAAATATCATGACTTAACCTAACCAATCGTTAGGTCAACTATACGCCCTTGACGATTGGTTAGGTTAAGTCGTGATATTTTCGTTAGTTAGCCTTATAAGGCTAACTAACGTACCTGCTGCTAATCCGAATAATCTAAGGTAGATCACGTATTGGAATGTAAATTTTAAGGTAGAGCACATATTGGAAGAGCACCAAATAATTAATACACCCCTACTCTTCAAAGCCAGATTTAAATATACTAACAATATTTTACTTAGTTCTACAGGGTGTGTATAAAGTAACGCAAGTGAAGTGAAAAATCCGATTTTAACTTGTTTAAACTAGTTTCAACTCGTTTTTTAACTTGTAAAAAAGTACATGTAACAATTAGTTATTATAAAGTACATATAATAAATATTACTTGTCCATGTTCACTCGCATTAATAAAATTCAAATCGGATTTGTCTCTTCGCATACGTTACTTTATACACACACCCGGTATATTTATAACATTAGGTTAATATATATATATATTATATATATATATATATATATATATATATATATATATATATATAATAATCCGACACAACTTTATTGACAAATGGTGAAATAATACTTTTTAAATAGGGGTGTACGTGAATAATAAATCAATTTTAAGGAATAAACGATCCCGAACGTTTGACAAACACTGCCCTAGAATTCAGTGGTTCCCAACTGGTTTTGGCTTATGGCCCCCTTAGGAACCTTATTTTTTCCTGTGGCCCCCATAAGCATTATTTTCAGTAGGTAATATGCAGATTTAACTCTATTTTACAAAATAACATTTTCCTGTGGCCCCCTTCAAATGTGCCATGGCCCCCAGGGAGCCATATGGCCCCCGGTTGGGAAACACTGCCTAGATGATATCCAATATTCCAACTAAAAAAATATGGTCCGAAAATATGTTCAAAGAAGGTTTGCCGCAATATTTTCTCCCCTTGAGGTTGGTATTTTCATTAGGTATTTAATTAAATGACATTTTAATAAAATTTTAGGGGTCTTCATAATGTATATTAAAAATTAATCATAATAAATTGTTCTTAATATTCAGTAGTAAGGATTAATATGATCGTAATATATAGCAAAAGAAGGATTTTGTATTGTTTGATCACTTTTAGGTTGATGTTTTAAATAAAATCTACTTTTGACCAAAATTAAAAACAAGAGGCAAACAACGGTAGAGAGAGAGAGAGAGACACACACACACACACACACACACACACACACATTGAGACAGGCAGGCAGAAAAATAAAAAATAAAAAGTTTTCTTCAAAAAGGAAGAAAATATATTTTTCTCTGTATCTCTTTTGAAACTCAAAAAGAATAAAAGAGAAGGGTTTTTTTTTTGTGTCAAAAACTGAAACTGAAATTGTTGTTTCAAGCATCTGTTGTTCAGTGCATGGAGATGGTTTCTATCTGTTCGTCGAAAAAGGTGCTTTGAAATACCAAAAGCTTTGTTTGTATACTGTATATCGTTTATACGCACTTTTGGGTATAATAGAGGCATCGTTTTATTAGAGGGTGGGAAAAAAAAACATATCGAGCTGTCTGTCTCAGAAACTGTAAAATTTACACGATAAACTAAGTAAGTAAGTAACTAACTAACTATATACACATGTGCAATGTTCATATATCCTCTGTGTGTGTGTGTGTGTGTGTGTGTGTGTGTGTGTGTGTGTGTGTGTTTTATTCTTCGACATATAACATAACTTAGCACTGTATTTTAAATACATGCTATAAAATTTTAAGTTAACTTTTGTTTATATCTAATATTCCTTTATCTTTATCTAATATTCTTTTATCTAATGTTCCTTTATCTGTTAGCTCAGACCTTAAATAGTTTTAACAGAATCTCCTTCATATTCCATATAATAAACTATATAGATGGTGGAAGTTCCATAAAGACAATTGCGAGAATGTGTTCACTGAATTTCACTCCAAAACCCCAGTAAACGAATAGTTATGCAACGTTTTGTTACAGTTTTTGGATCAATGAAAGGAAGCCACCCCTAGCCTTCTTTAGTTAGCTTTATAAGGTTAACTAACGAAAATATCACGACCTAACCTAACCAATCGTTAGGTCAACTGTACGCCCTTGACGATTGGTTAGGCTAGGTCGTTATATTTTCGTTAGTTAGCCTTATAAAGCTAACTAAAGAAGGCTGGGGGTGGCTTTATTTCATTGATCCCAGTTTTTGTAACATTTCATACGTTTTCATACTTCGATATTTTGTTATCTACGTTTTGTTATGGGTTAATTAGCAAGCACCTGTTGCTCAGTGGGGTAACACCGTTTTCCTATAAGCAAAGTGAAGATGCTTAGATCGGGGGTTCGATTCCTGATAGTGATGGTTAATAATAATAATCTAAGAGTTAGCGCAATCGGCTACATTCGTTTGGCCTGAACGCTGTGCCAGTTGTTGGCCTTCCTCACCAATTATCATTAAATATTTTAAACATAATTTTTCAAAAATATTTTATGAGCAATAAATAAAGCAGGTTTTTTCTTATAAAAAATGGGGACAGATTATACGTTTCAAATATTTAACTGACACGTATAACAAAACGCTTAACGAAATATCAAAATACTAAACATTTGAAATGCTACAAAGTTGAAGCAGGTTTTCGTATAACCAAAAACTGAGTTGGTTTGACTATACTTTCTTCCTGTTTGATACTGCTATTGTTTACTAATATTCGATGTAAAAACAAGTATATTCTTTCAGAGAATACGGTGTGGTTAATATTCAAAACAGTTTTGAAAATGATGTTACGAACTTACTAAGCTAATATAAAACATTTTAAAGAGGAAAGTTGCTACAACCTTTATATAAAAGTATCGAAATAGTCTTTTTGAAACTTCAAATTCCATAAATGGTTCTTAACATTAACCGTATACGTTCCCTTTTTGTTATATAGGGTCAAAAAGAGAGCGAGTAAGTTCCCTGTTAGTGTCTATGCGGTTCCCACTTTGGAACCTACAATACTGTGCAAAAAGATTAGGGCAACTCATTTACTTTTGTACTTTTCGGATTTAATATTTAGGAACAATTCTTTAGATTAATCATTTTGAACTATATATCATTAGAAAGGAAGTTTTGTGGGCTTTTTAATTATATATATTAGGTTTTATATTTAGTTATAACCCATGACACACGTGTTATTTTGAAGAACAGGTCCTTGATACCTGTCCTCTTGAATTTCGCCCAGTCTTTTATCGAAAATATGTGAACGATACCTTCTCTATCTTCCGATGTCAATCACACGCTGAGAAGTTCTTAAATTATCTTAATGCACAGCATTCTAACAGTAAATTTACTATTGAATCAGAGAATAATAACATCCTTCCTTTTTTGAATTTGTCTATTGAGAAGCTGAATGGTTCTTTTCTACCTCAGTATTTCGTAAATCAATTTTACAGGTTTGGGTACGAGTTTTTTTTTACTTATACACCTTTTGTGTTCAAAATTAACTCCATTAGGACTCTTATTTATAGATCTTATCATTTATGTTCGTCCGATATTGGTTTTCATATTGACTTTGAATATTTAATTAACTTTTTTACTTCAAATGGTTTTCCAAAGAAATTAATTCAGAAATATATTTCTAAATTTCTTGATAATATTTATAGACCTAAGACACCCGTTTTGAATGTTTCCAAAGACAACTGTTACCTTACCTTTCCTTACTTTGGTCTCATTAGTGATAAGACTAAGAAAGACCTGTCTGCGATTCTGAAGAAATTTTTCCAAAATTAATTTTAAATTCGTTTTTGTAAATCCTTCCACAATAGGATCTTACCTTCGTTTTAAGGATAGATTCCCTCCCCTTTTGTGCTCGTCATGCGTCTATAAATATGATTGCTCGCACTGCAAGAGCGAGTCTTACATTGGAAGTACCATTCGGTTACTTCAGTTCCGCACTGACCATCATATGGGCAGGTCGTCTCGCACCGATTGTCCCATCACTAACCCAATGGAATCAATAATACGTGAACATTCGGTTGGATGTGGCATTCCCTCTTCGCCAGATAATTTTAAGATTTTAACCCTAAAAGGACGACCGCTACATATTGGTAACCTTTCAAATACACGCATTCATAACTTAACCCGACAAACAATTCCGGCGTTAAAGGGTTAAATGTAAGTCATAACATTAGTGATCTTTTATTGGAATCCATTTATATTTTTAAACTTAAGCCATCTTTAAATCGTAACTTTCATATTTTTCTGAATGTTTTAATGTAGGATTTATTTCATTTTTTTTAATCTTTGCATTGTTTTAAAATTTTACTTATCTTTTACTTTTTATAATTTTAGAATTTACCCTGAAGATGAGAGTTGAATCCCTGGAAACGTCGAATTTATATTAGTCATGCTGTATGTTGCTTTCTTGGTCTTCTTTTTCATTATATGCTTAAGCTTTCCTTGAAACAAACCTATCAACTATTTATATATATATATATATATATATATATATAAATATATATATAAAATTTCATTTTAGGTCTTGTTCTAGGGAACATCAATTTATTTATTTAATGATAAATAGGAGAACTAACACATATAATGTTTCAGTAAATAATTTACTGCAAATGTCTAAGAATTTCTTCCACCTTCAGTGCTAAGTTAATACTAAATATGAATATTTTACGTACAAAAAAAAGAAATACAGTTAAAATTAATTTACATTTTTATCAATTTTATAATTTTATAAAATAAAATTTTTCGATTATGTGGAGTTGCAGTTACAGGTGAAGGTTCATCTTTTAACCGAAAGGTTGAACGCAGAAGTATAGTCGTTCAGGGTGTTTTCTTTTTATGTAATATATCTAATGATCTTAAAATATTTAAGTCCGTTAATTGGTTAGTGTTGATGGTGTCAAAAATTTTGAAATGTAACGTGTGTAATGGATGATTTTTTTGAGTATGAATGTTCTCTAATGGAAGATTTTGAAGAGCTATATACAGCTAAAGATGTTCACGATGAAATGCCAAGGTGTTTGTTTATTCTTAGTTAATATTGGCGGCTAGTGCTACCAATATAATTCTCTTGGCAGAGAATACAATCAAATTAATATATAATAAACGAAACCCGGGCACTCGAAAGTTTTTCTTTATGGGGTATGATTTGTAAATATCAAACGAAAATTAAATTTCGGTGTAAGTTTGTTAGTAGTGTAAAAGTTCATTTTTAACTTTAATGCTAATATAACCGTACACTGGGCGTACAGTAGTATGGAAGCTTGAAATATTTTATGTCCTCATTAACTGTTGGATGTTGTTTGTTGGTTTATAAATATTATTTAAAATTTTTCTTAAGTATTTGTTGAAAAATGTTTTTGGGGATAGAAGTTTTTTATAAAAAATCTTTGCAGATATATTATCTCGTTGTGGAAGGATATGCATATTGAATAAAGATGATGTACTCCACAAATTTCTTTTTATATATGTTTTTTTTATATGGTTTATATACGGTTTGTATGTTGTTGAAATAAGTGGTACCTAAACTTGTGTGGTAGGGTTTTCTGTAGATAAAAGTATAGAATTCGTTTTCTCTTTTGCTAACTTTAATATAAAGAAAGGGTAAAATTTAATTAATTTCTTCCTCTTTAGTAAAGAGAATGTGTGGATCTTGATTGTTTAAATAGTTAAGAAAATCATCGAAATCGTCTCTATTTGTGAATAGCAGAACTGTATCGTCTACGTATCTTTTATAGAATTTTGGTCTAATATTGTCAGGGCAATTTTGTAGCCATATTTTCTCATTATGACATAAGAAAAGTGTTCGCCAGAGTTGCGCTATAGGGGTGAGAGGGGTGGATCCCAATGCAAGCGAGTTGATTTATTGATACAGTTGATTGCTGAAAATGAAATAGGTGTTAGACGCAGCTAGCGTTAAAAACGTACAAAATTTTTGTTTAATCAAAATAAAGAAGTTAGATGCGTCATTTCAGTATATTTCGTTTATGCAAATGTCGATGGCTTCATTGATGGGTACGTACGTATAAATCGACTCAATGTCAAAACTATTCATGAAAAATCTGTTCGCGTCGAAATGACTTATCTAAATTCTTTATTTCAGGAAACAAGAATTCTCGAAACTTTAACGTTATTGAAGCATGATACAAGCTTTCGTTCTATTTACCAATATACATAGAGAAAGTTGACAAATGTAAATAGAAACTTTCGGTTTTTCCATAGTTCTTGATTTGATAATAAAAGTCAATAAATAATAACGGATTTATTGAATGAATATATTTAGAATCGTGTTGTTTTTACCTTTCCATTATGTAAAGCTGACACATGTTTTGGCATTCCATTAATGAGCTTTGCCATTTGTTCTTGGGGACAGTCATCATGGTGTCTATTGACTTTTGTCAACATTCTGTATATATATATATATATATATATATATATATATATACAAGAACTGTAATAGCAGAGAGCATTGTTGCTTTTAGTAGTGATGAGCTACGTACGGAGGCCGCGTCAGTAGACTAACTATTTACTTGGCAATGTCACAGCAGGCTACTTGTACCCTGCAAATGGGCATATGGGCAGGATGGTGTTCTGAGTAAAATATGGAAACTTTTATCTTACTACTCCATAAACTATAATTAACGTTGTATTAAGTATTGATTAATATATTATATATACTATGTGTGTGTGTATATGTATATAAAATCCCTATTTAGAAATTATTAATAAATTTCTGGTTTGGATTTGAGATTTGAGCACACTTGAAATTGAAACAAATTTTCAATTTAAAAATTCAGCGAATTTTCAAAACCGATTCTGACAGATTACAATCAATTTGCTTCCACTATATTTAATGTATATTTAATTATTTATATTTGAGCCAGGGTAAATTTACCTGAGAGGATTATATAGATAGATAATATATATATAATATAATATACAGGGTGTTTCAGGTCGACCGTAGAAATATGGAAATTAGCGGAATTTGTAGTTTGTATTTGGTATTTCGTACTTGGTATTTGGTAGGGTCGACCTGAAACACCCTGTATATATATATATATATATATATATATATATATATATATATATATATATATATATATATATATATATATAAGAGAGGGAGAGAAAGAGAGAGAGACGATTTGTCACTTCGATTTAATCAATCAGGAAAAGTGTTCTAGTTACAGCCAATCAGTGGGATCTTGATATTCCCCAAATTGGGTTTTGAAAAATTGCGAAGGTGTTACAACACAGACACCAAGCTGCATGTAATAATTCTCTCTCTCCCTCTCTCTTCTCTCTCTCTCTCTCTCTCTCTCTCTCTCTCTCTCTCTTATCTGTCTATTTATCGATCTCTTTCATAGGGATATTTAATACTTGATTATACAGACATATTTTAGGGTTACGTAAATAAAAATTATAGGTACGAAAGCCAGGTTTTAGTGCCCCGTTCCGATTAAAGTAGTTAAAAGGCCCTAATGGGGGGCGTGTTAATGAGAACAAAGTATCAAATAAGTTAATTAGTGAAAGAGAGAATAAGTTAATAAATCCTTTTTTTAAGTTTTACGTTAATAGATAGATAGGTAGATACAATGGCGCTCATAAGTATTCGTACAGAGAAATAATTCAGTCATATTCATCTTTATCTTTTGTACCTTGCATAGGATAGTTATAAAAAAATTTACCGTTCGTTTGGAAAAATTTATCAAGTGAAAAACATCGTTTAACTCCGACATTTAATCTAAAACAAAAAATTCTGAGGAAAATTAAAAAGTTAAAATGCAAAAGTTTTCGTACATTTATTTAGAAAATTATTTAATACTTTATGTATTGTGTGTCCACCTTTTGCTTGAATGACTTCAGTGATTCGCTTTGAGTATTTTTCTACAAGGTTTCGACATCTATCCGTAGAAATTTTAACCCATTCTTCTAAAGAAAATTGTTGCAATTCATTCAGATTCGAAGTGTTTCTCTTGCGAACACCTTTTTTTTTTAAATGAAACCATAAATTTTCGATTAAATTAAGATCTGGACTGGGCCACTCGAGAAGCTTGAAGTTCTTTTGTTGAAGCCATTTCTTGGTGCTCTTACTTTTATGTTTTGGATCATCAACTTGTTGCAGTACCCACCTGCGACCCATCCGCAACTCCCAAACTGAAGGCAATACATTTTCTTCTCAAATTTCCTGATATTTCTTCAAATTCAAGATTCCGTTGATGAGAACAAGCTTTCCTGGACCAGAAGCATTAAAGCATCCACAAAGAAGCAAATTACCACCACCACCATGTTTAACCGTAGGAAGGATATTGTTCCTCGAGTGCAGTATTTGATTTTCGCCAAACATATCGTTACTCGTTCCCGATTAATTCAATTTTGGTCTCGTCTGTCCAGAGAACTTTCTTGCAGAATGCAAAGCTATCATTTTGATGATCCTTGGCACAATAAATTTAAAGGCGTTTCTTTGTGCACTTTTAGAAATAGCAGAGGTTTTCTTCGTATAACTCCATGCACACAATTCTTTCTCAATGTACGACGTACAGTAGAAGGATAGACATCGATCTTAGATCGTGGATTCGCAGTAGACATTCTTTCAATCTGTCTAGCTGTACGTTCTGAAATTTTGCAACTTCGTCCACACCTTCATAGATTCAAAACGCCTTTCCATTGCTTATAACTGCAGCAACCGTCGTAAATGGAATTCGAAGTTCTCATATCTTCCTATAACTTTTTCCAGACTCGCACCGATAACAGATCTACTAAGATCTATAGATAGTTCGTTACCATGACGACCCATTGCTTACCAATGGCTTGTACAGTCATCCGTCTTCCATGAAGATTCACACATAAAATTCGAGAATTCAGAATTGCCAACGGTCTCTAATAAATAAACATCCAACTGCTGATAAAAATTTTAAATTCTTCAAGCCTAAGGTGGACATACGAAGTATTAACTAAATTTGTAAATAAGTGTTTGAAAACTTTTGCATTTTAACTTTTTTTTATTTTCTTCAAATACTTTGATGTTTTACAAATATATGTTGGAGTTAAACTAATTTTGTAACTTTTTTCCAGCGAACGGTAAAGTTTTTATAATTATCACGGTACAAATGATAAGGACAAATATAACTGAAATATTTCTCTATACAAATACTTACGAGCGCCCCTGGAGAGAGAGAGAGAGAGAGAGAGAGAGAGAGAGAGAGAGAGAGAGAGAGAGATCCTTTTCATTTTTAGAAAAGCGTTACTCTCTATATAATAAATATATTTCTTGTAAAAGAAGAAATAGTCATTTTTCAATAGCATGATTTTCCCTGATCCATAAATATGTCTGCAAATCACATAAAAAAAAAAAAATACCTAACAAATATAATACGGCCCAAACATTCTATAGAAAAGGGAAGCCAAAATTCTAATAGACATTTTGTAATATAACATTATGAAAACCTTCTCATACAACTCTGAAAAATCTTTCCTAATGAAAAATTTCCTAAAAATGTTTCACAATTTTTGTGAAATACTTTTAAAGAAAGTTTTTAAATACAATTTGATAAAAAACAATTACTTTTCTCTCTTTTACAAATCTAAACCAATGAGAAAAGTTGGTGAAAGACATTTTAAAGGAAAAAATAAGTTTTGTCTTAGAATTTAACAGTGAAAAATTATTACTAATCTTTGGGGGCTCAGAGTGGTAATTTACTATACTCTTCGTTCTGCCTTTCTAACTAATGCCAGACGATTTTCTTCAATTTTAGAAAAGACTCGTGGACCTCAAAGAGTTAAGCGAGGATTATCTCCATATTTCATACAACAACTGACAAGGAAACTCATGTTTATATGAATTAGTATCCTATCGTAGGGTGGGCGGCAGCGAAAACGTAATGATAAACATGTCAATTCTTGATTGGTTGGTTAAGCCTTGCAGGGATTCCCAAAGTGGTCTGTACAGACCCCCAGGGGTCTGTAGGAAGCTTCCAGGGGGTCTCTAAGCTTTTGGAAAAATAGTAACATTAACTATATTAAAATAAATTTCCATTTCACACTATGTCCGATCTATGTCCGTACGGAATTAATATTTAGGGGTCCTTGGTGGTAAAAGTTTGGGAACCCCTGGCCGTTAAGGTATTCCGTTTTACGTCCTTGTCCAACTGGGGCACTGTGACGGTTTCACTCAGTGGTAACACCGTTTCACTATAATCAAAATAATCAAGAGCAAGAACAATATATCTTTTTTCCTACAGTAAATAATATTTCTACTATTTTATATACATTTTTAATGTTCTGAGGTACCAAATGTGTTATCTCACAAAAATTTACCTCACTACATTTGTTAATAATCACACACTCTACGTCACTTACTCCCATTTGTCATTCGCGTGTATGCACAGACACATCCACCGACACCCACACACACACACATAAACACACAAAATGAGAATATTGAATCATTGCTTATGGCAAAAAAGTATGTTGAAGATAATTGCTATAATCTGAACGACTTTTGAAACTTAAATAAAACATCACTTTCAGGTAAATGCAATCAATATTTAATGAAGTCTAGAAAAAGATTTGTGCCTGCAAGAAAAATCTGTGTGTATATATATACACTAGGGTGGATCGATTTTACATTTTTTTCGATTTCCATATTCTAATAGAGACAAAAACTTGCGCATGCATGAGAAAATAGCCTCTGCAAAAGTTTAGCTTAATAGGTAATCATCTTCTGCCCCCGGCAGAGCGATGAAAATCATATTTTAATAGTCAAAAACGTATTTTTAAACCCTAGCCTAGAGTCATAAAATTTTGCGTGTGTGTTATTTCATGCCTAAGCAACGATATAAATGCTATGGGAAATATATAAATGCATTATTTAAGACAAAGAGCCGATCTGAAAATATGTATATTATACATATTTTTTCAACATTTGACGTTGTTGCCGGGGGCAAAAGATATTAATGTAGGACAACGCGCTTGGAAAAACGATCATATGAGGTCTTTTTCATCGACTTTATAGTTATTAGGAATAATTTTGATGCATATTGAAATATTTTAAAAATTATAAGAAAAATACGTTTTTGACTACTAAAATATGATTTTCATCGCTCTGCCGGGGGCAGAAGATGATTACCTATGAAGCTAAGATTTTGCAGAGGCTATTTTCTCATGCATGCGCAAGTTTTTGTCTCTATTAGAATATGGAAATCGAAAAAAATGTAAAATCGATCCACCCTAATAAACACAAAGGACTCCAAACAGCAACAGACTGGCTGATCCCTACGAGGCTATTTAAGAAGGAAGGTTAAAAGAAATCAGAAAATTTAAAAACGAATGAAAGTTTTAAAGCAAAGCAGAGAAAAGAGGTTGAAAGGTAGGAAAAATTTTAAAAATAAAGTGAAAATTTTAAAGCGGAGGGAATCCGAGTAAAATTTCTTCAATACTTCTACGCATTAACAAATGCTTCTAACTGGGAGTTTAAGGCAAGATAAGCATCTAGTCTTGTTTTAAAGGATTCGATCGAATTACTTTGAACTGAGCTGGCTGGCAATTTATTTAAAAAAATTAACTATAAGAGTGAAGAAAAAATGTTTACCTTCATTAGAATTAAAATGTTTACTCACTAATTTGCGACCATTACCACGAGTTCTATTTACATTTCTGAAGGTGAAATATATTTCGACGTCGACAATATCAAAACCTTTAATAATCATTTTAAACACCTGGATTAAATCTCCTCGAATTCGTCTTTTAACGAGTGAGAATAAATTTAACGTTTTTAAACGGGTAACGTATGATTTGTTTCCAAGTCTAGGAATCATCTTGGTAGCCCGTCGTTACACTCTTTCCATTCTGTCTATGTTCTGTCGTAAATATGGGGACCAGAACTGAACGGAGTATTCCAGGTAGGGGCGTACTAAGGAATTATATAATGTTAGCATTTCTTTCTCCGACTTAAACTCAAACGATCTGCCAATATATCATAAGATTCTATTTGCTTTTCTGACCGCTTCGATACATTGTCTTACTCGGTTTAAGAGCGTCAACAACAATAATACCTAAATCTTTCTCTTCCGTAACATTCGTTACCGTCTTCTCTTGCATAAAATACTTTACTTTAACATTGTTTCTACCGATATGCAACGTTTTACATTTATCTTATTAAAGTTCATTTGCCAAATTCCCGCTCACTCGAGTAATCTATTAATATCTTTTTGAATCTGCAAACTTTTTGCCGCTGATTTTGCTCGTCCCCCTAGTTTGGTACCATCCGCAGATTTTGAAATTATACTGCTGATTCCCATGTCGATGTCATTGATATAAATTATAAAATGAACTGGTCCCAGAATTGATCCCTGAGGCACACCGCTAGTCACACTTTTCCAGTTAGACGTTTTGCCATTAA